>JACXGK010000185.1:129168-141732 GCA_016801125.1 Novumbra hubbsi | reverse complement strand
AACTCCCATTTCAGTGGATACTCTACACGTTCTTTGTATTTAGTTTTAGTTCTGTTTGCTGTGTTTTTATACAGCACCTTTACTTTTTCCGTGTACAGTTCGTGTTAGTTTGTCTCTGTCTGTTTATGGATTAAACTCACCTTTTCTTTATACTAAAATGTCTGCATATGGTTCTGCCACACTACAACACCGTGACACCTTCACGTAAAGTAAAAACATTACAGTGTATTATTTAGGTAATTTCATTAGTAAATTCGATTAGCAAGTAAAAGTAAGGATGATCAAATGTGATTCACATTAGCCAACATAAATAATGAAATGGACTATTTGATAAAATACAGAAATGTCACTTGTCGATTGTTTGGGACGATGTGGGATATTAATTCCAATGCATTTATTCATGTCGTTCGATTTTTATCCTTCTGCCCCACAGTCAGCACACAGCTTCATGGGTTTGTGTTAACAAGACCCACAAACAAAACGGTTGCACTGCACACAGTTCTCATTGTTCTTATTCCGTGAGCACTTGTGGATTTGACGCTGTGTTCTCTTTCAGGGTGTGAGCTGCTGTGGCTTAGGAAAAGGAAGATTTGGATGCACATGCTTGTTTTGGCTGTCTTCGTGTTCATGTCGTTTTCACAAAGCACAAATTCCAGATCCAATATGAAATGTCTTCTGCTGCTCATGACGAGACATTTCTTGTAAGGCACGTGTGCATTGATAGCAGCCATGTCTAAAAGGTTGTATAACACTGCAACAGGCCAGCGACCAGTACCAGTAACCAGTAATTGTAGTGTCATTGTCTCCATTTTTTTCTTGCTGATGGCGACAGCTGGATGCATGGTGCTTAGAAGGCAAACACTCCTGTTCTTCTTACACCTGTACACTGTAAGAGTAGCATTCCTATTGTCCACCACTGTGGTGGAGTATAGCTCCGCTGGAGTGTTGTTTTGTGCGCAGGGTGGCAGTTCCCATCTCCGTTTATTCATGGTTCCCAGAAGGCTTATTTTCTATGCCAAAAATGTCTCTGCCAGAGAAAGTGACATAAAGATGTTGTCCGTGATCACATTTCTTTCTTTGCCCGTAAAAGGCTCTGAGTCTCAAAACCACAGTTTCATCCTTGCCCAAGTATGGATAGTCATTGAGCATGTACTTTGTCTCAACATCAGCAGCTAACCAAAATGTTTACGCAAACTTGTCTGGTTTGTTGGCCATGGTCCCTCTGAAAAAGTCCACCCCATATCGATCAGCCCAAAATGACTCCACAGCCATGCTCATCCCACCGTATGCACCATAATGTAGAGGGCACTGCCAATGTGTCTACTGGCTTGGGTTGTCGGGACTGCACTCTTGGTGAGGATATTCTGCGAAGGTCTTCTTCCTCTCATTGCTCCCTTCTACCCAAAACGTGGCGTCCCTCCCAGACTCGGTTCTGTTGTTGTTGCAACGAGGCTCAGGAATTGGAGGTGGCGGCTCAATATCAGAATCAGAGAAAAACTTGACATCAGACCTGATGGAGTCAGATCCTACATCTGACTCCATCTCATCTAAATTTTGCAGCATCTGTAATGAGGGCGTCCATTAATTTGGTTCGATTTGCCATTGTGAACTAAACGTGGCAAATTGTGTCTGAGTTATGTTTGACCAAGTTCAGATTGCTTTCCAAGTTCAGATTATATACAACTTCTACCCTCATCATAATTCTTCATCTTTACACTTTAATCACATGCATTGGTGTATCTTGGTCTATTGCACCCATCTGGTTTCTTGCAACCAAGGCTTATTGATCTTTTATCTGAGGTTATTGGCCATTTATCCATGGACATTCTAATTGCTCTTCGTGTAAACAATCTAATGATTCACTGTTGCCTACAGGAAAATCTAGAACAGTCATTTGTCAAAGAAGGAGGAGGATGTAGCTTTCAAAAAGGCAGTTTTGTTTTAATTACAAACTCAAACGCCAATTGGCGGTTCTACTGTTATCTGCCCCCCCATCAATGAGTTGAACTATAGGAAATATTTTTCCACAAGCCTAGAAGAATGAAGTGCCCCACCCGCTAAATTCTTTCCCCTAACGCAATACATTGTAGCCATGAAGACAAAGTGTGGCCTTTGCTTTGGCGAGAGAGAAGCGGGTGATTCACTATACTGGAACGAGATTCACCTGATTCAAGATTGGGAGAGGGTCAGCGCTGCACTTCAATTATTTCTTTATAGAATCATAGCTGCAGGGAGAGGGAGATGCTCCTGATAAATTGAAAATACATTCGCTGACAATAAAACATTTGACCTACTGCCGTGTTGCTAGACAAGAATGAAAGAAATCACAATACTACATCCAGACTTTCGTTATCAATTAAAAATATATATATATTCAGGACTACATTTTTTTTTTTTTTGCCAAACATACAAAGTAAAAATACAGAGAGCTTTTGACATCTACAGTAGATGAACTAAGAAGACACGACATTGGTTGGGTCAGTGAAACTCAATGTCAAAGTTGCATGTAAAAAAAAGGTTTGAGACACAGCTACAATTTTTGCCACTTCAGAATATAAAAACCCTTTCCCTATCAAAATTGGCCAACATTTTACCTACATAATGTTTGACTATATTTAAATTCTACATTAGTCAGGACTTTTATTAATATCTTTAACAGACAGCTAATGGGTTAAAATAGATAACCTATTAAACTGTTGTCAGCATATAAAGTGTCGGACAGTTGTTCTGCCAACAGTTTACTATTCCTTTAGTCAGCACCTGTTGTAATATTTACTACAGTAAGCATTTTTTATTGGACTTTATATCATCATATTACTTAGACTTTTAAAAGATCCTTATTTCCCTAGATTCTTACGTTGAATTTTGAGTTACTGTGGCACCTTGTCATAACTCAAAAACGTATTTACTAAACACATTAATTTGATATCCTGATAGTCCTAGCATCTATTGCTCTCCATGAGCCTGGACCTTCAGTGTGGAAGTTAATTACCATGGCTGCAGTCCTCCTGGTCCTCACGGTCCTCCTCCCGATCCCTCCCTTTGCGGTGGTGTTTATGGCCTCGGCGGTGGTGCCTGCGTTTGTTCTCACGGCCCAGCGGCACATGGACCCCAACGTAGACCGCCCTGTGGCCTGAAACACACCAGATCAGGCATTTACAAATTACCAGGTATGAATTTTCTCTGAATAACCTACTTAAAGCAGGGAAAGGGGTTATAAATACATCTTTTTTTTAATACAATTGTTTTTTTTCTAAGTTCCTTTTTCCACATTCACTAATTAATGTGTTTCTTCCAGAGGAATGTTGGATCTTTGCACTAATATGCAAATGTCCTCATTTCAGTGCCAATAGTTTGTTTTTGTATGAGTCATACCACTTTCAATTGAGTAGAAAGGGAATAAACAATACACTGTGAGATTCAGGGGACTATACCAAGGAAGGGATAAGACAAATGCAGGACTAAAAGATGGATAGACAAAGAAAAAGACGAAAGGGAGGAAGGTGGCTGGAGAGGAATAGCGTGTTTACAAAGGGATAGCACATCGAAAAACACAAAACACAGGGAGATGGAAAACAATTATGAAGGGAGTGAGAGAGCAAGAGAAAGAGAGAGTAAAAGAAAGAGTTGTATGTACATTCCTGGTTCCAAAAAAGCAAATGAAAACAAAATGCAATGATGTGCAAACAATTTATCCCTATATTTTAATTGAAATATTATAATACAACATAGCATATGTTGAAACTGAGAATTTCAATTTTTTTTTTAAATATATGCCCATTATGAATTTGATGCCAGCAACAAGTTTCCAAAAATGTGGGCCATGGGTATGTTTACTACTGTGTTTACTACTGTGTTTACTACTGTGTTGCACCACCTTTTTTAACAACACTCATTTGGGAACTAAAGAGACCAGTTGCTGTAGTTTTGAAAGACAAATGTATTCTCATTCTTGCTTGATATAGAATTTCAGCTCAATTCAACAGTTCAGGGTCTCCTTTGTCGTATTTGTACTACAGAGCCATGCTGTTGTTATACTTGCATTATGTTGTTTCGGCATTGTCATGCTGACATAAGCAAGGCATTCCATGAAAAGGACATGGATGGGAGAATATCTTGCTCCAAAACCTTTATATATTCAGCATTAATGGTGCCTTCTCACACGTGCACTAATGCACCCCATACACCACACCGCATGGCCCCTCTCCTTTTAGCCAGGAGGACACGGCATCCATGATTCCCAAAAAGAATTAAACATTTTGATTTGTCAGGCTACAGGAGTATTCCACCTCGCCTAAGTCCATCTTAAATTAACTTGGGCTCAGAGAAGGCTGTGGTGGTTCTGAAATGTGCTTATTTATATATGGTATATTTTTTGCATTGTAGAGTCCTAGCTTTCATTTGTGCATGCAGTAACGTTCTGTGTTCACAGACAATACTCTTTTGGTTGTGTCCCTGACCCTATGCCATGGTTTCCACTACAGAATTGTCCCGAAGATCATCGACATCCAAAATTGGTTTTCGGCCTTGTCCCTTGCATACAGAGATTTCTAATGATTTTATGCACCACAGACGAGATATCCAACCTCTAAGTAATTTTACGTTGAAAAACATTATTCTTAACATTTTGCCTGTGCAGTCACAGTGGTGACACCCCTCCCCATCCTCACTTCTGACAGACCCATCCTCTCTGGAATGATACTGTCATGCCCTGACAGGGCAGGACTAATTGTGTGGCCTCTAGCCCTCTCTATGCCGTTGTGGGCTCCCCAGTCAGAGCAGCTGCATTCAGTTGACTCTGATTGGGGAGCCTACTTAGGTTCAGTTTGCACCACACCCGGTGTGGTTTATTGTTTGTTGTGCTCTCAACAGCTTCACGGTTTGTCCTCTGTTTTACTTCATTTTCAAGTGGATGCGCTACCTGTTATTTGTATATCGTTTTAATGTTAGTTAGTCCTTTCATTTTACGTTTACAGTTGCGTGTAGTGTGTACCGTTTGTCCTTGAATTAAATTCACCTTTTCTTTATAAAAATGTTCGCGTATGGTTCCACCCCACAACGCAACCGTGACAGATACTGAAATGTTGCCAATTGACCTCATCAGTTGTGTTATATTTCACCAGGTTAAGTTTTTTAGCATTACACTTTTCCAGTCTTTTGTTGCTCTCCCCCCCCAAAAATATAAACATTATGCTGGCAGCAAATTCAATGTGGGCATATATTTTTTTAGAAACAATAAAATGTTAACATTTCCACATTTTTATGGTGTCTTATGTATTACTTTCTATTGAATACATGTACTTGTATTTTAAGTAGCGTCCCAACCTTTTGGTAAACAGGGTTGTATAAAGAGGAACTGACATACAGTGAAGGGAAAAAATATTTCATCCCCTGCTGATTTTGTAAATTTTCCCACTGACAAAGAAACTCCAGGTCCTTAATGTGCTTCCTCTTGAGCCACTCCTTTGTTGCCTTGGCCATGTGTTTTTGGTCATTGTCATGCCAGAATACCCATCCAAAACCCATTTTCAATGCCCTGGCTGAGGGAAGGAGGTTCTCATCCAATATTTGACAGTACATGGCCCCATCCATCATCCCTTTGATGTTGTGAAGTTGTCCTGTCTCCTTAGCAGAAAAACACCCCCAAAGCATAATTTGTCAACCTCCATGTTTCACGGTGGGGGTGGTGTTCTCGGGGTCAGAGGCAGCATTCCTTTCCTACTTACAAAGCATGTAGAGGTCTGTAATTTTTATCATAGGTACACTTCAACTGTTAGAGTAATTGTATGATTTTTGAGTAATTAATTTGCATTTTATTGCATGGTGTCTTGGGGGATCTTCTCCCAGACCTGGATCAGGGCATCAGTGAGCACCTGGACAGTCTGTGGCGCTGCTTGGCGGCGTTGGATGCACTGATACATAACATCCCAGAGGTTCTTAATTGGATTCAGGTCTGGGGAACGTGAGAGACAGTCAGTGGCATTAATGCCTTTGTCATCCAGGAACTGTCTACACACTCTGGCCGTATGAGACCGGGCATTGTCCTGCACCAGGAGGAATCGTTGCACGTGGAGGTATGTGTGACCCCCGAAGAATATGCCTCCCCAGACCATTACTGACCTAACGCCAAACAAGACATGCTGGTTGATGTTGCACACAGCATAATGTACCCCACAGCGCCTCCTGACTCTTTCATGTCTGTCACATGTGGTCAGAGTGATCCTGCTGTAATCTCTGAAAAGAACAGGGCGCAGACCTGGCAATTCTGGTGTTCTCTGGCTAAGACCAATCACGCTGCACAGTGCTGTGCTGTGAGCAAAGGTCCCACTAGAGGACGTCAGGCCCTCATGCCGCCCTCATGCCACCCTCATGGAGTCGCTTTCTGACAGTTTGTTCAGAAACATGCACACTAGTAGCCCGCTGGACATTTTGCAGGGCTCTGGCAATGCTCCTCCTGTTCATCCTTGCACAAAGAAGCATACTTGTCCTGCTGCTGGGTTGATTCTATGACCCAGTCCAGCTCTCCTGGTGTAGCGGCCCTGAATTGTCTTGCTGTTGCCTCTCCAGAGCATCTGTTGTCACTTTCATTTGCACCAAAACAGGTGACATTGATTCACAATTGCTTATGCTTCCTAACTGGACCGATTGATATCTCTGAAGTTTACTTCCCTTTTCTTTCCCCCAAATTTGGTGACTGTGTCTACAACTCATCACAGCAGGAAATGTGAATATCACGGCATGTCTCCCCTCTAGGCATCAACAACAAGCCCCCCCACCCCTGGAAGTCCTTGCCCAAAATGCATTACCACATCAACCCTTCTCCCAGCAGAGCAGTCAAAGTTGGAACCCAATGAACAGCTTAAACTGTGCCACCTGGGAACCCGTATTTAAATGTTTCTTTAAATGTTTTACAAAAGCCATGTACTCTCTTTTACATCCAATTAGTATAGTAATCCTCAAATTAAATATTTAATCAACTTGATAGATGTTGTCTTTACCCCATACCACCACTAAAGATGATCAGATGTCTAGTTTAAAATCCCCTGGAACTTACAGCTCAGGGACAGAATGCTAGCTTTGTAGAACTAGATAGTCCAGATAAGCAGAGACCATATGGACAGCTAGTCATGTCCTAATCTCAGTTAGGTAGAGAAAATGTCTGGTATTGAGACACCACTGTGTATTACACTGGGCTTGCATGTGATACGACACTGAAGTGTTCAGCACATCTGACCGGCAGCCACAAGCTCAGCCCGCAAGGTGACAAATCTGTTGTTCTGTCCTTGAGCATGAAAGTTTGTCATCAACAGTAATCAGTTTCTAATTTAATGCGTTAATCAGTGATTCTCAACCCTTCTCTTGGGTGCTCCCCTGCCCATGTTTTTGATCTCTCCATGCCCTAACAAACCTGATGTAGCTTGTGAAGGATACAATAATGAGCTGATCATTTGAATCAGGTGTGACAGAGCAGGGAGAGATCTAAAACATGCAGGGCTGGGGGTTGCCCAGGAGCAGGGTTGAGAAACACTGCATTAAATTAACCTTTTGTATATGGAAATGGTATTCCATACACTAGATTTCACAACAAATCTGGAATTGACCCGTAAATAGCTTCCAACCCCTCCCTTATTCACCACAATCCCTTCTACTTGCTGCCCAGCCAAACTAAGCTTGCCTATTTTTTCTTTCTAGTTTTAAATTTTAACCCAGCAGCTAGCTGGAATTAAATAAGGATGTACCTTACACATCAACTTAATGCAGGTACGATTTATACCAACGGGCTTGTGTGCCTGGCTAACAAACATAATGACTCTCTGGAAAGTAAAAGCCAGACTGGGATTGGTGTCAACCTGCCAAGGCCAACTGAGATACAGAATCAGCAACACCTGTTATTTCTGTTCACAGCATGGCACTGGGCATCTCCTTGTACAGGAAGCACCCGAAGAGAAACACAAACTCCCACAGAGTCAAACATACTGTACGTCCACCAACAAACACAAAAATACACCTAACCGGACTGCCAGGGCTGGAGTGGCATTAACATAATTTTTGTTCAAACTTAATAACTATGAGTACATGAAGTGACATGCAGGCATGAACAAAGTCAAGGGATAGGGCTTGTAAGAACTAGGGACGAAGACTAAACTTACTCTCCAGCTCTTCCATCTCATAGTTGGTGTGGGTGGTGGAGCTAGTCTTCCCAAGGTCAACAATGGCCTCCTCATCCAGACCCTGACAGAAAAATACAGAATGAAATGTTAGAACATCAACGACCAGTGAACAAGTCTGACCTAGAGGCGCATACAAGTGATGGAAGTGGTATCACACCCCATTCCCACCACTGCTGCCGAGAGCAACATGCCATTTGACTAATAGGACAGATCAGCACATCAAGGTCATTTAAAAAAAATAATAATAATAAAAATAAACCTTTCTGTGGAATAGAGATACCTGACAGTCTACCTATTCCTAAACCTGGACTGGGAAATTGCAGCCTGAACCACTACTGACCGCTCCACTTCAGGTTAATTTTACTTAATCCACATAGCAAACAGATTAAGTAGTGTCTCTGTTAAGATACACTAGAGCCCCTAATATTCAAATATTTACATTAAAGCCACTTCCACTTTGAATCATTAGGTGTAAGATGTTTATTTTACCTTTATATAACCAGGTGAAATTAAGATTAACAATACATTTTTTTGCGGTACCTGGTCAAAATAGCAGCACAGAAGGTAGATACAACATAAAACACAGGCCCAAACTTCCTATCTTTACATGAAAGATTTTGGTAGGTACAATCCGAGGTAAAGATCAAAACATTTATTGTCCCCGTTTTCATAGTTGATATAATGTAATTTGCGTTGATACCTTCAATTGAAGATATCCTTATATTTTCCATGTAGAATGGGCAAAGCTCTGGAAAACTTTTTTCCCCTGCCCAGTACAGGCTTAGGCACAATAAAATATTTTTGTATGAATTCACATCAGAATCAAATAGAGACAAACACAAGGTATTTTTTTACCTAACATTTGGGATAAAAGCCTGACAATAAAGGAATAAATCACCTACAATTTCTGTCCTTTCATGAACATGTAAAGTAAAGTATAAGTCTAAGACCACAATCAAACTGGTGACAGTAAGTTGATGTCTCATTGAGCTTACATGTACTGGCATACAGATATAAAATTATGTAAAAAACGAAATGGAATTTCTGTAATTTTTCTAACTGTGTTTACATTATCATATGACAAACCTAGAGCTTAAGTCAGTGGAGGCTATAGTAAATTAAAGTTTGGAGTGGTTTACAAAATACACAACTTTTGGAATGTTCCTGTCCCATACACTCCTTTCGGAGAGGTAAACTATATTTCATCAGCTTTTCCTAGTTCTTTGAGGGACAGTATCAAACATAATGCATAGGTTTAAGCATTGCTCAATAACTTAAGAACAGGTTCAATTAAATTTTTTTAATGTAAATGTTATTCTAAAAAGTGATCGCACATATTTATTTATATAAACGCTTGGTTTTGACCAACTTACCCCACCAGCAATGGACCTTCTCAGGCTCATACTGCAGTATGTGGACCGCAGATCTTTAGATGTTGTACACAAACAACTGTGCACTTCAGAACTTTAGACGGAAAACTGTATTGTATTTTGTCTGACTTGAGTGAGACTTAATGTTGAGCAGGGGTGTGCATTCTTTGAACAAAATTGACAATGTGGTAAGAAAAAAAACATTTTATGCATGGCCAAATTTGCAGTATCAGACCCTAGGTGGACTTTGAAATAACATTAACCAGCAATGTCAGCAATTCTCAAGTAGCGACTTTGAACAGTGGGAGTTACACTTCCAAGATAAAATGCAAAAACGAAATGCCTTAAATTAATTGAATAGTGACTACTCAAATCTAAAAAGGTGAGTAGGGCTCAAATCAAATGTTCTTTTTGTCCAATAAAATAACAAAATTTAACAGAAAAACAGAGTAGACCCTAAAAAGGTGGTAAATGACTACTGGAAATGGAAACGGCTGATTTTCAATGAAATATCTATTCAGGCATACAGACGCACATTATCAGCAACCATAAGTAAACAGAGTTCTTCCTTTGTCCACTGTCTGTGTTATTTTGCCTATCTTAATCTTTTCTTCATATTGGCCAATCTGAGAAATTTGTTTTTCTTTTGCAACTTTGCCTAGAAGGCCAGAAACCTGGAGTCGCCTCTTCACTGTTGACGTTGAGACTAGTGTTTTGAGGCTAATATTTAATGAAGCTGCAAGTTAAGGGCCTGTAAGGTGTCTGTTTCTGTCAGGTCCTAGGGTCATTCTCACGAAACCTATGATAAACCAAGGCTGTGATACTTTCAACAATAAAAGTCACAGTTTTGTTAAAAATGTCAACATAATAATAAATACAGTGTTGTGCTCTTTCTTGTACAGTGTAAGATGTATACATACAAATGTGTTATTACAGTATTTTAATAGATTTTGAGCTAAAATTCTCATTACCGCAATGTCCACATTCATTTTAATGAATCTTTGATTGAATTTTAGATCGATAAAACTAAAAAATATTCACCAAAACAAGATGCATATTGTTTATTAAGTCTTGCAATAAAGCAAAACGTATTGAATTTACCGGTTTCATATTCAAATAATGTTTTGGGGGTGGTAAACATGGTGTCCATGCATGTAATTCTCATCCTTGGCAACATTGTTCATGATCCTGTAAAAACGACTGTATTTTTTTAAATAGTTTTATTCAGTTATAATGCATCACAAAGAAGAGAAGCTAAAAGATGGACACCAGGTAAGCTAAGTTTCTTAAATTTTTCAAACTTTAAAATGAAAACTTCTCTCTATCTCCTGTACACGACAACATTGATTCTCATTACCGCACCATGAAATATTACTTGTTTAAAAAAAGCTTTGATGATTATTATTTGATCAATATAAAGGTAAAAACGTTCCTAACATGATTTATGGCAAAGTTTTTGCAGAGTCATAAAGGCTTCTCCATTGTTAGCTAAATATGCAAGCTCCTCTAATCCTCCGCAATGCACATCTCATACACCGCTACACTGGGATGCCTGTTGCGGTAATGAGAATTGCTGTTATGGTAGTGATAATTTGCCCTTTTTTTATTTATTATTTTAGATTTCCTTAGAAATGTTGGGATACATAGAGATTGCAATTTGGCCCCTCCCCCCCATAGTTGGCCCAGATGTTTTGAGTAGAAGCCTTAAAAGGAGGCACACATGCTCATATTTACATGTCAAACTGATTTTTTCGCTTGGAATTGTAGTGTCAATTGATGTGTTGTCTTTGTACTATTTCAACGACAACAAAGTTTTATCCTGCAGTTGATGCTTAGGCTGCAATTTGGTTAGAGTGGCATATGACACTGGAGTAGCTCTCCAAGTAGATGGGTCATTGGCCACTCTTGATAAACTACTAACATACTTGAATGTACTGAAAGAGGGATGTTAATAGTAATGTTATTACTAATTATGTTAAGTATCATCCTAACCACCCACTTAGAAATTAACCCAATCACAGCCAATAGCTAGTTAAGATTTGTTTTGCTATATTTCCCCTTCCGTGCTGAGCCCATGTCACCAATGTAGACAAAATTATAACTAATATGTATAACACTTCAAAGTCACACAAATAGTACAACCCTGTTTCAAAGGAAGTTGTGACCCAGTGTAAAATGGAAATAAAAACAAAATGCAAAAATGCGCTAATCATTTAAACCCTATAATCAATAGAAAATACTACAAAAACAATAAATTAAATGACAGTTAAACATTTCACACACATTGGAAAAATGCTGGGACAGGGGCAACACAATTCTGGAAAAGTTGTGTTATACAAAAACAGAACCTGGTGGAACATCTAACAAGGTCAATTGCCAACAGTTCAGGAAGATGATTAGGTATAAAAAGACCAACCCAGAGCGGATGAGTATTTCAGAAGTAAAGATCTGCCAAAGACTGTGGAAGCAAATAGTGCAACAATTCAAGAATAATGTTTCTCAACATAAAAAATCCTTTGGGGATCTCAATCTAAATTACATAATATCTTTAAAGATTCTGAGAATCCAGTGAAATCTCTGTGTACACGAACAACAAGGCCAAAAAACTATATTGGATGGATGTGGCACCGCATTAAAAACAGACACGATTCTTTAGCGGAAATACCTCGACCATGCAAAGAAAATAAAACATATAAGCAAATTCCAGAATTGACTACGCTTTCTCTGGGCCTTAGTTTTAAGGTTTGACACTGCTAGCAAGCGCTTTGACAGGCGTAGTTAACAACTTGCCATCAACATGTCATATCGATATGGTTTCTTTATCCTGTCAGGGTTCCACCCTGACTGGACTGGGTTCTAGCTCTGCCACCCCATCTAGTGGCCTATGGGCGATGTGCCCATCACCGTCGCCAATCACCCAGTCACCAATCACATGTTCAACTACTCACACCTGTCCCTCATCTCCTACTCACCTGCCCTACTTAGGTTCCTGTTTGGTCTCCCCTCCGTGTCGATTCAAACAC
>JACXGK010000185.1:111949-129068 GCA_016801125.1 Novumbra hubbsi | reverse complement strand
GATATTTAGATCTCTACGCACACCAGCTCAGTGTTTTCAACGCACGTCCAGGAGTCGCGCGTTTGGATCCAAACCCTTCACTCATCATAACGAAACCCTTACATATCTGTATTCACAGACTATGTCACAGACCTCTTCACAACATGATTGGCTGTCGTAATTCGTTATACCAATTTGGCAACACGACACCTCATTCATTCGGAGCAGGCAGACGTTCCCTTCCACAGGTTGTCGTTCCCTTGATAAACAACCCTGACTTATCAGCATTCGTTGGGAACGTGCAACATTTACGGCAATAAATGTGTCTCTTGCCATTATGGAATATTATTGAACCCTGGTCCTGTGGGTTCAATAATCAATAATCAATATTTTAAATACATTTAGGGAATCCTGTGTCCTTCGGACTAAAGAAAAGAAGAACCGTTCAAAAGCCAGCATCCGTAATGGTATGGGAGTGCATTAGTGCATATGGCATGGGTGTTTAGCACGTCTGTGAAGGCACCATTAATGCTGAACAATATATACAGGTTTTGGTGATATGCTGACATCCAGACAACCTATTTTTCAGCCAAAGGCCTAGCTCATTTCAACAAGACAATGCCAAACAACATTCTGCATTTATTACAACAGCATGGCTCCACAGTAAAATATTCTGGAGGCTAAACTGGCCTGCCAGTGACCAATTGAAAACATTTAGTGCATTATAAAACAACAACAACCATTGAGACCACAGTTGAGCAGTCCCATATAAAGCAACTATTGAAAATAATTTCAATTTCAAAACTACTGCAGTTGGTCTCCTCAGAGTAATGTTAAAAAAAGAGAGAATGCAACAAAGTAGTAAACATGCCCATGTCCCAGCTGTTTGTTTTTAAATATGATTAATTCAAAATATTTTTCCCCAAAAAATGTCTCTAGTTTAACATGTCATATGTTGTCTTTGTACTATTTTTACTATATAAGTAAATAAACGGATTACATTATTTGCACATCATTGCATTCTGTTTTTATTAGCATTTTATGCAGCGTCCAAACTGTTTTGGACATCACGACATTCCCACCTGCAAATCAACTTGCAGTGCAGAACATGGCAAAACCTATTTTAGTCTTTTCCTCCAAAATCAGAGCTGTCCTAGTGAACTATCATTCAGACAATATAGTGCGTGATTGTACAGTGAGGAGAACAAGTATTTGATACACTGCCAATTTTGCAGGTTTTCCTACTTACAAAGCATGTAGAGGTCTGTAATTTTTATCATAGGTACACTTCAACTGTGAGAGACGGAATCTAAATCTGAACAAAAACCCAGAAAATCACATTGTATGATTATTAATTTGCATTTTATTGCATGACATAAGTATTTGATACATCAGAAAAGCAGAACTTAATATTTGGTAAAGGCACCTTTGTTTGCAATTTCAGAGATCATAAATTTCCTGTAGTTCAGGTATGCACACACTGCAGCAGGGATTATGGCCCACTCCTCCATACATACTTCTCCAGATCCTTCAGGTTTCGAGGCTGTCACTGGGCAATATGGACTTTCAACTCCCTCCAAAGATATTCTATTGGGTTCAGGTCTGAAGACTGGCTAGGCCACTCCAGGACCTTGAGATGCTTCTTACGGAGCCACTCCTTAGTTGCCCTGGCTGTGTGTTTCGGGTCGTTGTCATGCTGGAAGACCCAACCATGACCCATCTTCAATGCTCTTATTGAGGGAAGGAGGGTGTTGGCCAACGTCTGGACCATCTGGATGATCCAGTGATTTTCTGGATTTTTGTTTTAGATGCCGTCTCTCACAGTTGAAGTGTACCTATTATAAATTACAGACGTCTACATGCTTTGTAAGTAGGAAAACCTGCAAAATTGGCTGTGTATCAAATACTTGTTCTCCCCACTGTATAAGTAGCTACAGGGAACACACTGGTTACATTTGCATGGCTTCACTGCATTGTTCAGTTATGGCTAAGAAACAATCAAAGCAGCACATAGGACACGCTGTTGCTAAGAAAGGGGACATTTGCTATAGCACTTGGTTGGTAAGGGCTGAGGAAGGATATCAACATCTGTCCGGGCTTTAAATGTGACTGCTCATCCATTGGAGGAGGCACTACAATATTCAACCAATAACGAAGAAGCAATGCTGCTAAGCAGCATAGATGGCTGACATAATAGGTGAGGATGTGGGAGGAAACGCGTTTGCACCAAGCATGTTTCTCTGGCAACAAGGTCTCATGTGTTTGGACCCCTCTCTCTACTGAACAATGCAGGGAAGAGGTTCCACAAAGCCTCAATTGTAATGAAGCGTATGCTTAGTAACACAAAGTAACACACACACACACACACGTTTGTTTCCATTTTCCCAATCCCTTAACCGTATACCTAACCCAACCTAAAAAATCTAACTATTATGCTTAAACATGGACTAAGCCTAACACTAACCTCAATTGTAAGTTTTACCCTAAACCCAACCTAGGTTTTACTTACATAATATTTGTGGGGATTCACAAACTTTCATCAATATTTTTCCATGTTTTAAATCTAAATATTCTCAGTCAAAACACAGGTGGCATGTGTCTTTGTAATCAGCAAACAGACAGAACATTTATCCCACCTCTCTTGCGTCACAATAATCATTTACATTGGTAAAGCCAAAGCCAGCCTGTTAATAGCACGGTCATCGCTGCACTGCTTGTGGATTTCCCTGACAAAGTCTTTGACACTGTCTTGATTGAGCTGATGTGAAGAAGAGTTGAACTATCTAGAGAACAAAGGGGTTTGAACTTGGGCAAGCAATAATGGAGTGATAAAAACTGTCTGGGTTGTATGGCTTTACTGCATGCTGTGTTAGTCAGTGTGATGGAAACTTAGGAACGCTAGAGGCTGAATCCATTGAAAATCTTGGCCAGATACAACTTCATTACAAAAAAAACGAAACTATATTAAGCCAAGTTTACAAATGCAGACTATTCGTGTGTTCATTTCTACTTCAGTAGAAATGCCTATAGAATTCTGTTGGCATGCCGTCTGTAAGCAAGCAACAAACTTAATCACATGGGTGTCAGGCAGCTGGTTTAGAATGCCTTTCGTGTGTTGTATAAATGGGTAAGTTATACGCACATTTTTGGAATCAGAGCTGGTTTGTTCCACTCTTAATTTGTGTACACATTTGTGTACACATTTTGTGGTTTCTAACACGAACATTTAACCTGCTCTCCCAAACACAGCTTGAAAGATTAAGATGAGACAAGGGATCTCCTGCAGTAAAAAATGACTGCATGACTTAAACATGTGCCTGTGTGTCTGGTTGCAAGGTGCCTGTGTCTGTGTGCACTTATCCCCCAGAGAGGACAAGAGTGAATAATTCATAGTGTCAGTCGAAGCCAGACAGACAGCTTTATGTTCTCAAGGGACTGACACAGGAGAACTGAAGTGTTTGTATATGTGCTGTGTGTAGTAGCCTTAACTAAGCCTCTGTGGAGAGTGATACATTGCTAAAACATGAAAGCCTTCAGCCTGTGTGTATTTTGAGCAGGTGAGGCTTTTGATGTTCATTAAAAACCAATAAAAGTCAGACCATTTAATTGTAACTGTGTGTATAAGAGTGACTAAATAAATGCCGGCCAGAGAAAACAAAGAAAAACATCAGAAATGCATTTGAGGGTGTATTTTTGGACAGATCAAGCTAAAAATTCACTTCTATAAAGCAGAAATGCATAAGGTAGGAATTCACCAATATAATAGCTAACAAATATCTATAGAAATTTAAGAATTAGTTGGCCGACTGCTTTTAATTTGGCCAAATATTTCAGAACGATTGCGTCTTCATCTCAATAGTTGTCCATTGTATTTTCAGATTTTTTACTGAAATCATATCATATTGTTTTCTTTTTATTACTTGTTATTATTACAATGTTGCATACATTAAACTGCAGATACTCATAAATATCTAAAAGCCAACCAATTATTAAATATTTTGAGATAAATGCAAAAACGTCCAGCAATCAAACAATAAAGCCTTTATATTTATTATAGTTGATCATGAAAAAGCAAACAAAGTCTATATTTACTACTGTGTATGCTACTGTAGTACCTCTCTATAAAACAAAATAATTAATTACTGTCATTATTCATGAATTCTGAAGAAGCAACTGGAAATTATCAGATCAGCCATAACATGATGCCCACCTGCCTAATATTGTGTAGGTGCCCGTTTTGCCACCAAAACAGCCCTGACCCATCGAGGCATGGACTCTACTAGACCTCTGAAGGGGTGCATTGGTATCTGGCAGCAAGACGTTAACAGCAGATACTTTAAGTCCTGTAAGTTGCAAGGTGGGGCCTCCATGGATCAGATCTGGGGAATTTGAAGGCCAATTCCAAACCCTTAACTCATTGTTGTGTTCCTCCAACCATTCCTGAACCTTTTTTGCTTTGTGGCAGAGCGCATTATCTTGCTGAAAGAGGCAATCAGGGTACCGTTGGCAGGCACATGGAGGTCTAGGTGACCATCCAAGGATATGTCTCCACAGACGCATCACTGACCCACTGCCAAATTGGTCATGCTGGATGAGATTGCATGCAGCGTAAAGTTCACCATAAAGAATCCAGACTCTTTCACCTCTAACACATGTGCTAAGTGTGAACCTGCTCTCATCTGTGATGCAAATTCTGGTGTTTTCTGGCCAATGCTAAAATAGCTGCGCAGTGCTGGGCTGTGAGCACAGTTCTTACTAGAGGACGTTGGGCCCTAATGCCACCCTTGTGGTGTCGGTGCATACCAGTAGCCAGTTGGAGGTAATTTGGTAGGGCTCTGGCAGATGCCAGTCCTGCAGCTGGGTTGATGCCCTTTCACGGTCCTGTCCGGCCCATCTCCTGGCTTCTATTCCCTGAAATTGTACTGAAGTTGAATTGACTTGGTGTTATACCGTGATTACGTGTTCCTTTTTTATATTTTTACATGATGGTAGTCAGGTTTAGTAAAAGTTATGTCAAATTTGCTAACATTAACCCTTGTCGCGTATAATCACACCGGTTTGATCAGACTAGAGTGGTCCCTGAAGTGTACAATCACTCCGTTGTGATTACAACATACCGTTAGATATGCACCATTAGAATGTCTAAGTACGAATTACGCAACAATCACTGGTCAGAGCGCACTTTTATTTACTCACTGTCACGTCAATAGTGTGAGGCGAAACCAAACGCAGACATTTTGAAATGAAAGGTGAATTTAATCCAGAAACAAAGAGACAAACTAACATGAACTGTAAACGCAAAAATTAAAGGTGCTGAATGAAACAGCAAAACATATAAGCAACTTACAAATAACGTGCAGAGTATCCACAGTGAATTGGAATTAAACAAAACAAGAACATGAACATTGTCAAACACAGACACAAACACAAACAATAAACCACCCCCGAGTGTGGAAAACCCTAAACTAAATAGGCTCCCCAATCAGTGACAACTGATCACAGCTGCTCTGACCGGGGAGCCCACAGTGCCACATAGATGGCTAGAGGCCTAACTGTGTGTCATGTCCTGACTGTGAGCCCCAAAGCATAGAGAAGGCTAGGGGCCCCCAGCCAGGACATGACACTCACATTTAGCTCAAACAGTGTTTTATCTGTTTGAATATCTACACAAAACAATTACTGATGTAGCAAGCAGGGTTACAACAGTAATAACACGCAGCCTGCGTAAAATAAACATAATACGTCTGACATAAAAAAATATATATTACTGACAAGTACAACTTACCATATCCAGGGAGAGATGACGACCTGTCAAATTTGTGTAAAAATCTGTCATTGTGTAAAAACTTTCTAGAATGTACATTACCCAAAGGTAGCAAACGTTTGTTAGCGCTGGCATGTTTGTTTTCCAACCAAAGATAAAGGTAATAAAATTTGTAACTCAGAGACCATATGATCATTTACATTTGCTCGTATTCCGGACAGATTTGCGAATCTTTGGTCAGATATAACTTACGACACCCAGACTCCAGTGCAATGTTAATAAACATGGCTACGCATAAAATAAAGCACAATGTAAACACTGATTGCATTTGGCCATTACTAAATATGCAAAAATCTGAATTCATAAAATGTCAAACTTTTGAGAGCTTCTGAATAATAGGGTAAATAAATATGTTTATGCTTATGTTTTATGGCTATGACAAGTAAAACATGCCAGCACCATTTGCACCACTTTTGTTTTACTGTTGGTCAATAATGATTCAGTATAACTTCGAACAGTATTAAGTAGTAGTTTGCTAATATTTTAACCAGTCGAAATCAGAAATGTTATATTTACCTAGTATGGTGTGGTGTTTGCAGCAGCTGTGGATGTAATGTATTGTCAAATGATCAAATTCTGGAAATGAGCGAGCACTGCAATCATATGCAAAAACCTCTGGAGAGCCGTTGAGTGATTTGAAAGTTACGAATATACCCCCCCTCCACCCCATTTTGTAAACATTTGCTGGAGGAACCTTTAACAGCCATTACAGGCATGAGTCTATTTGAATAAGTCTTTACCAGCATTGCGCACCTCAACAAGTGTTACCCATTCCTCTTAGCAAAATTACTTGCTCCGTCAACTTGTCCCTTCCGTAAACAGCAATTTTCAACTCTTTCCATATACTCACTCAGTTAGATTTATCTTGAGGCTTTCACTGGACCACTCCAGGACATATACCTTTTTGTTTGTAACCCACTCCAGTGTGGCATTGGCAGTAGGTCCTGATTAAGATTCACATTTACAATGGAACCATCTAGCTTTTATAACATAAAGCTAAATATAAGTAATGCATTCATTATTGCAACCTGCGTCTTATAATCAGTTATAAACAGATTATAATTCTACTTTTCTTAGCTACCGTAAATAGCCATTGGGCGGAGCACTGCGGAAGATCAATGATGTTGTAGAAATACGCCGCAAACCATTCAACTAAACAACACAGTTGAACAAATCCCTAAAATTGACTTGTTACTCTCAAGTCAGTAAAAAGTAAACAAATCTTTGTGAAAAGTGCATCACTAGTGACAGCAGATCTGGAGAGATTGCTGGCTGCTGCTCCTAGAACCTTTCTAATATCACACTATGTCACCGGGTAACCAGCAGCTGGTGTAAAGGCAGATCTTACAACTTCTGCTTCTGCAAAACATCATTCAACTATATTTGTTCTGTCTAAAATCGCACTAATTTAACACCTCCAAAATAGTAATTGCACAGATTTAGATTGTCCAAACAAGAATTCCCATTAATTATCAGGAAAACTCTTTTTTTACACAGACATAATATTGTGATCATTGACTTGTCCCCATTCCCAGGTCTCATGCAGACTTTCAGGATTCTCTGTACTTCCCTGCACCAATTTTGTCCTCTTTCTTTAACATACTTCCCAGACCCTGATGCAGAAAGGCATCCCCATAGCATGATGCTGCCACCACCATGCTTCACAGTAAGGAAGGTGTTCTCAGCCAAACAGCTTTATCAGACCATAGAACCTCTCCACCAGGTCTCAAAGTCTCCGACATGCCTTCGGGCAAACTATTCATGATTTTATGGCTTACATTTTGCACTCGGACATAAAGGTCACTTTTCTGAACTACCCGGCCTATTACTGCTGTATGCAGTGTCTCCCAACTCCAAGGAAAACTGTTACTCCTTTAGAATTGCTACAGGCCTTCATGACTAGTGCCCTTCTCGCCCAGATACCTATTCAATGAATCTGTCTATTCTAGACAGATTCATAGTCGTGCCATATTCTCTCCATTTCTTAATAATGGACATCAATGTGCTCTAGGGGATATTCATGTATGTTTCCCTGGGAAATATTCTTAAATCCAACCCCTAGGAACAATATTACAGAATTCCCTTTATGATGATTTTTGTAAGGAATTGTGCTAACCAACTGTGGGACAGTGATAGCAATATTTAACCTGAAATCATGTGAAATACTTAGATTGCACACAAGTGGATTCCATTCAACTACTGTATAATACAGTATGCAATCAATTATTTTCCACTTTATATTTTATTAAATCTATTTTAGAAAAGTCCACAGGTGGTAAACACTTTTGAGAGCCACAGTATAGATACTGAAATATGTCTTGTTGGGTATGTTAATTATATGTTAGAGAAAAAAACAGCAGAAACGAATTAAACATGAAGAATTTGTGATTTAGTAAAATGTGTTTTATATAATAAACAAGTGAAATGTAATCACAGATGCTGTCTGTTAAAAGGAGAACTGCCAATCTAAATTTAAAGTCATGAAAGCATTGGACACTGGTGTTCTTCACTGTGACAGCGTGTGAAATTCAATCGGAGTAGGTGACAGTGGAAGAGTGATTTTAAAGCCGGCCAGGTTCCCTCTTTTCACGGCTGTCTTTACTGGGCCCTGTTCCCAGAAGGATAGCGGCGGAAGGGGTGTGGGTGACATAAGTGAAGAGATACATAGCTCCAAAGGCATACGTCTCCTGACTAGTATCTCTGACGTCACGGTCACCTAGTGCCCAACGCAACAAAGATATTTGGCCTGGGCCGAATCCAAAACCGTCCTCTGAGCATTACACACCACTGAGCTTGTAGAGATATCAGATTTGATTGGTGAATGTTACATGGTGAATTTTAAACCTAGCCTATACCGGCTCAAGGGCAAACCATTGGAGGATTACTCACCCTGTTCAAACCCTCTCATATTACCACAACTGTAAATAGGGTGCAAGGCAAATGGGTCGATTTGGTTTGGGCCCCCAACCCTAAGCAAATGTAGGCCAAACCATAGCTAAGCCACACAGCAATGGAACCACTTCTAGTCCTCTCCAACACACATTTTCCCCTCCTTGTATGTAAAACCGTATAATCTGACAATGTATTCCATCACCGTTTTCTCACTAGTTAAATTATTACTCATCAAATCAACTTTAATTATATTTGTTACTTCCCTTTATATTCGCTGACAACACTGAAGCCTGTTCAATAGACAAACAAACACCCTATCCCTAATAAAATGGAAAGAGCATGCGGTTTTGTTTGGATTCAGTTATATCTCGCCGGCCGGCTCCCTCCTCTCCTTTCATGTTCTTACTCCTGGTCTAGCTCTTCAAAGCAGCCATATCTGTTCTTATATTATTTCCTCCAATGCAGAATCCACTGGGCTATCTTAGTCCACCACCAACCATTAAAACAAAGTGCTCTTTTCCTCTCCTATCTTAAGAGCTACATCCAAGAGAACCGAGTCTCTATACTATTCAGCAACCGCTACCACTGTACCGCAGACGGAACCAAAAGTGGATGAGACATATGTTGACACGCGCGAATTAAACCGAAACATGAGTGCGTGTGGTGGGAGCACAACAGACCTACCGTCAGCACATGCTCCCCTTCGTGGTTCCCTTCCATCGGGGCTAAAACATCAACGGCGGAGGACGCAGCTGTGGCGCAAGCCGGCTCCGTCTCTCCGTTATCTCCCAGTGAGTGTGTGTGTGTTTGTGTGTGCCCGTGCACGTGTGTGTTTCTGCAAGGTCTTTTTTTGTATCAGTCAAAGCCCGGACTGAAACACGGAAATACAGAGCTGCTGCTGCCAGATCCGTCTATGTTCCGCAGTGAGAGAGCGAGTGCGCTTCCTGCCTTAAAACAGACCTGCTCCCTTCCCACAGCCCGCTTCTCTCACAGTAGCCAATCCCATGCCACCATGAATATTTAATTATACCAGCCAAGAGCAAACGCAGGCATGCAGACACGTACACACACACACACACACGCACACTGAGGACAAAAAACACACAGACACAAAGGACACACACAGAAATCCCTCCTACCTCTCTTCCTCCCCCCTCGCTCACACACACACATCCACAGTGGCATTCAGGGCACACACCAAACCACACCACCCCCACACAGACACACGCACACATACACACGACAGATATTATCCAGAGGGCAAAGAGAATTGAAAAGGACAGACAGAGACCTATTCATTTAGTGTCTTTCTTCCACTACAGTCAACACAGCCTTATTAGATTGCACTACATTGATGATCAAGGTCAAGTGTACACATCTCCCTGCACTATCTGGCCCACCTTTACATTTCAGTAATTTAGAAGAAGCTCTTACCCAGAGCAACTTACAAGAGTAACCTGGCTTGCTAAACAACAAAGCAACAGATTAATCCTATTGACGACTAGGGGATTCGATCTGGCAACCTTTTAGTTACTGGTCAGGTACTCTAAAAGTTAGACCACCTGCTGCCCCGTTCTGTTCCCTTGGAGACAACTGAGTCAAGCAATCAGAAAACCTCTAACCACAACAAACCTAAGGTCAAATAGTCTTGGGTAATGACAGTCAGAGTACCAGAATTGTTTGCCTTTCATAATTGGCCAATCAAGGCCTTTACATGCCAAATGACACCCTATTCCCTAGAAAGACACCAGAGACAGGACACTGTAATAGTTCTGATAGTTTCCCTTGAGTCAAATCCAGTTTTTGGAAAGTGAGGGTCCGGGTGACATCTATTGGCCGACTATGAGATCTCACATACAATAGAACGTTTTGGAGGCCAGCAATAATTATTTGTAGTAAGGCCTGCAGGCCATTATCTGCCACTACAGAGAGACGGCTGACATGGCCAAGGAAAGTATTCCGTCAATTTATGTGGACTGACAACCGGATTGGTTTAGCAGAGAGATGGAGTGCTGAGACAGTTAGCCAACAAGTGTGAGGGGCCAGCGGCCACGATAAAATAGATTAATCCTAGATCTCTTGTGAGACGCTCTGAAAAATCGTATTCCATGCTGATTTCTCTGTACAATTCAATTATTCCTAATAACTTTAGGTTTTTGTGTGAATGTGAGAGCAGAAGACCAATGGCCTTTTTACCACCAATGCCAATTTAGATTTTTGGTAGGTGATTTCAAGTTGATACAAAATGGACTAACATTTGAAAATGTTAATTTCCAAAATGTCAACATCGCAACAATTAAGAAATGTAATTCAAAAGCATTGAAATAATTTTGGTGAATTTCATTGAAAGCCAACAATTTGTATTTTCTTCTTAGCTGACAGGATGCAGCTCTTACAACTCATAACCTGTAATGCAAAATTCTAAACAAGCAATTGACGACTTCAGCTGTCTGTTAATAAATCTGTAGTTTATCACTAAGTCCTTGCACTACAACTGGATAAAGCAAGGTTGAAAATGTAACATCCTGCATGTTTCCACTTTTTGCTGCCGGTTCCCTTCATGACAGTTTCTAAACATACTTTGGGTTCTTTGCCTAGCTCAATGACAAGGCACTTTTGCGATTGATCTAGTAAATTGCCAATGGGCAATTCCTCAGTAAGATCAACGTGAGCATGAAAAAACTATTCCCAATACATTGCTTTAAATACATTTATTTTCCACATTTGTGGCAATGTTTGGATTCTAAGAGATACACTGAATTTACATGACAACATAAGTATTATAACATAATTTGGTTACAACTTTTGCATAACAATATTCGTTTTTTTTAGTTAGTGGGGTTGCCCGCACTCATTTATTATTATAGCCCCCCAAACTCCTCCTACAGTTCTTGCACAATGGCAACATGACAGGTATCAAAATGTGGGTCTCATTTCTGATTGCATTGCTATTGTTTTGTGGAAGGTTTATGAAATATTCTCCTTTTTGTGGCAAAGAAAAGCCACACTAAATGCCTAGTTAGTCCAACTTTCCAAAATGAGGCCATGCAAATGGCTGCCGGTTCTGAAGTTTGCAAGTAATGCTAGCTAGCTACAGTTCTGTTTTTGCAGTGACAATGAATGGCATGGAAATTGTTTTACCATCCTCAGGCTGACCTTATACCAATTATTATACCAATAACGAGCAGCATTTGTTCCGGTGCCTTTGACAAAACCCCAACTTGCAGCAATCAGAATACTTTGAATTTCTGATTGAGGAGATTATGCCCATAGACTTTTGGATATTTTCAAGCCAGTACATCAACAAGCCTTTCAGGTAAATAAAAAACAAATTATTTTCACCAATTCTTTGATTGTGGTCAGTGTGGTATCTCACCTGTATCCTAATGTAACTTGAAAATAAGAATATAAACTAGCTTGCTGACAGTTGGTGGTAACAGCACACCAGCAACATTCGTCAGTCAACACAAGAGGGTGCACTTAGATACTATCAACAAGGCAGATATAACGACGCAAATTAAAGGTTTTTAACCAATGTGATTTAACAGTTATTCTCTAATTTCTGTAGATTTTTTTTAACACTACAATGGGACAAACCTCTATACAGCTATTATAAGGATCTTGCCTGATTAAATAAAATCCAAACTATAGAACAAAGTTAGTTCTTATAGGAATGCCTTCAATAGGTAGGTTTTTTGGAAACTCCTTTTAACGCCTGGTAGAGTAGCATGTTTGATAACATAGGTAGCTATGACATTGTCATCCAGATGGCAAAGACAATGGAATCTATCCAAAACTGGGCCAGGGGTAGCGACTTGTCCCTACGCAGTCCATTCCAAACCTTGTAGGTAGCAGCTTATACCCAAACAGGTCACAAACCAATCTTGTTTGATGGGGGGTCAGCTGGTTTAAATGAGTAGGGGGATACTTCTGCATACCCTTCCACAGCAAACCAGTCTCCCCTTGCCACCTGACCTTGGGAAAGATCCAGGACAATAAAGGTTGCAGTCTAATAGATTCTGTAAAACAGAGAGTCTATTGTCTCACTCCAGTTTGATCATTCAGACAGACCCAGAGCTATTGCACAGAATCCTATAAGGCTGTGCTCTGAATTCTTATGACCACACAATTAACTCAACATAAACCGGCAAAGTTTACCAACTAACTGATAGGATGCAAATTGCTTTTAGACATTTCTTTAATTGGAAAAGCTGACAAGCTGATATTGAAGACACCCAATAAATTAGATTAGACAACACACCTTGATGGTGGGAAGTAGGTCCACAACATCCAAGCATTAGATTTACAGTTAAAAAATTAGTATTGTTGTGAGTGTATACATTTGACACACTTGTGGGAATTTAACCTACAACCAAGCCATCATTCTTTAACAATTTAGCTACATAGTACAAAGCAAATTTTCAATGGACCAATTATCCAATTTTTTCCATCATCCTTGCTGCCACAAATGCTGCTAAGGCTAAGCAGTAAGCTCAGTGCATTAAATCCTCCAGCAAGTTCTCATGACTGAAATTTAATTAAGCAGAAAATAATGACATTTTATAAGAGTGAATAAGGTGTAAAGAAAGAATACATAAAGGTATAATTTTCACATTCTTGGTTGTGAGCCTTACAAAAAAAGCAGCACCTAAAAGCTTACATTATCAGCCAACGGTAAGGTGCTTTGCTTCAATCCTAAACCAGCTCTAACATAAAACCGATGCACCCGTGTGTCTTGCATATGGTATACAATGTATAGTGTAGAGAGAGCGGCATCTCTAGGTGACAGAATCTGGCAATTTAGGTGGAGGTCAGCTTTATAGTGCCAACCCTTCTACAGGGCTTTGAATAGACTAGAGCAGGAAGCCTAAACCTGTTGAACTAAAAACCTATTTGTGATCTTAGTGGGGGAAGACAGCAGGATACAAAGCCTTTTGGCACCATTCATATGGCACAGAGGTACAGTTCCATGACAACCATGGTAGGGCCAAGGTGGAACGCAGGTGCTAGTAAAAGCTCAATACATTATGAATGGACGAGGGTAATTCAGGTTAAGGCAAGAGTTAACCTATTTTTTAGATGCTTTACCTATTTGAGATCTTAAGTGAACTATGCTTTGTAAAAAAAACTATATTGGGGGAATAAGTTACAGTTAATAGAATTTTTTGATTACACCCTATAAGACTACTCTAAAACAATGTGATGTTTTTACATAATGCACTTGAATTTAATTTTATAACAGAAAGTAACTGTTCCTTATTCCATTTTTAGAAATAAGTTATTATGCAATTATAACAATAGTCTGGGTACTGATAAAAAATATGTATTTCCATAGCTGCCCACTATATAAAAAGCCTGTAGGATCATATCCACTGATTAAGTTAAAGGGGATCCATGTACACTCATAAGATATAATTTACTAGGGAAAGTGAACCCACAATGGAATGTACTGTTTAACCTGTGGATGAATGAAAGTTATGTTCACATAGGGTGTCAAGTTGCCTAGCGTTAAGAGTATCTGACCAGTATCTGAAAGGCTGGTAGATCATATACCCAAACATACACAGTGAATAATATATTGTTTTGTCCCTGAGTAAGGAAATTAACAATAACTAGTCCCCAGAAACAAGGCAAAAATAACATGGAGGGAGCCATGTATCTAGTAGTCAGTTATAGTTACATACCAGTAGTTGATTTAATGCACAGTACAGTCACAGATTCTTTAAAACAAGAGGAGTAACAGCTCACCACAAACAGCAAACTCATTATAAAACAAAGACAAGTCTTCATTTGTCTAAGGTCTCCGGTGTCACAGCCAGGGCACTGCTTAAAGCCAACATAGGGCAGTACGGAACCAATTACCGTAACCTCCCAAACACAAAATATTTTTTCATTTCGATTCTACATTACTTTACTTACTAAAGATGGGACCATTTAACAAGAAAGCTACAGTTAGGTCACTAATCTCAGGCATGTATATCCCTAAAATACTGCTAACTGCAGTCAAATTGAAATTGTGATGTTTAAAAACGCTGGAGAAATAATAATATTTCAGAAAGATCTGATGTGCTAATCTCTAACATAAGGATTGAAAATAGGCAACATTTTACTAGTTCTAATTCGTTTTTATTAGGTCGTGTGCCACAAAACAATATGCCGATAGATTAGAGGAGAAACCAACGTAAAGTGTTTAAGTAAGGTGTGTAACCACATCCAGGACAGGTTCAATGCGGCGTGGCATAGATTCTACAAGTCTCTACTGGAGGGATGGAAAACCATTCTTCCAAAATAAACGAGCTAATTTGGTGTTCTCGGGATGGTGTTGGAGAGCGCTGGGTCGGTCCAAAATCTCCCACAGGTGTTCGAATAATTTCAGATGTTGTGACTGCCAAGGCCATCATGAGGGCACCCAAAATTGAGCAACAACAAAGTAGGCAATGCGTGGGAGCCGTTTGTTTGCGAAAGACACAGTATAGAAAGCTGTCATGTCAATCTAAAATAAGCTGTACAAAATGCATACCGCACAGAAAAACGCCTCGCACCGAGCGTCTTGTAGAAAGTATGCTAGCATCTCAGAAAAACGTCCTAAAGCTGT
Organism: Novumbra hubbsi; assembly: GCA_016801125.1. Classification (NCBI taxonomy): domain Eukaryota; kingdom Metazoa; phylum Chordata; class Actinopteri; order Esociformes; family Umbridae; genus Novumbra; species Novumbra hubbsi. Next base: position 113,778 of record JACXGK010000185.1, on the reverse strand, counting down.
GACAGTGCATTTATCGCAAATACATCGAATTTTCTCATTATCTTCGTGCTAAACAAAAGCTTTTTGATCCAGTTTAGAGAAATTACCATAATTCGTTCACATTGCATGTCTTCTCCTCTCCAACCGTATACCTCCCAGGGCGCAGAGGCTACTCTTACTCCATCTCAGCAGTTGGTCGCAAAAATAGACATTTTGACGATTAAATTTTTAGACATAACGATTTCTAACATATTAGTATTAAGAAGTACGTCAAGCTACTTACTGGCCTCATGAGTGGTCTGCCCTGCTCACAGTTTTCTTCCATTTCATGTGTTGCCTTAAGTCTTCCTTAGTTAATAGACCGGTGTCACTTAGCCTGCACTAAAATGATGTGCCCGCCGGGTCTCGCTAATGCAGCCAACGATTGGAGACGTCCTTTATGATTGACAGGATGTTCGACCCACTAGAACATATAAGAATAGGCATTCATACCCAATTAACGCTCATTTAGCTATTCTACCAGGCGTTACCATACGATACTGTCCAAATGTTATTCTTTAAATAATTAGCTAACACAAGTTTGCAATTGTAGCTATGCCTTCTAATTAAAGAAACGTTAAGGTTAACAAACCTGTTAATACATGTTTTACATAAACGTATATGTGGGAATATACTGAGTCCCATAATTTTCCTCCCATGTCCTCTCCAAATGGCCTGATGCCATAAAGACATTTAAATTGCCTTCCGTTACCCTGTCCTGAATATGTCGGTGATGCTTCCAGGACTAGCCAATCTTGAAATCGTATTTAAAAGCGTGTGCTTTTCAAAACCCTTATAAGGGTAAGATAGTGATGAAGTTTCAGTATGACAGCCTTATATAAAAACATCAAACAATGTCTTGCCCTTCTCGAAGTAAAGGAGTCCCAAACAACTGAAAAAAAATGAAGGGAACTCGAAAAATTAATGGAAATATATAAAAGATACAATTGTTTACTTTAAATTGTGTAATTCGTAGAAAACAAAACGACGTTTCAAAGGTAATTGGAAAACCAATCGTCAGCTGACTGAGGGTTGGATTGAAAGACACTCCGAAAATAAAAGTAAACAGTTGAAATCACAGGCTCTTACTACTTGCGTGATTGTCATCACCGCAACTCAGTATGTGATTCAGCAGCGTGTATGGCCACCACGTGCCTGTACGCACTCCTGACGAGATCTGGGCTAGCTTTTGATGAGACGGCGGACGGTGACCCGGGGGATCTCCTCCCAGATCTGGATCAGGGCAACAGTGAGCTCATGGACAGCCTGTGGCGCTACTTGGAGGCGTCAGATGCACCCACACATAACGTCCCAGACAGAGGCAGAGCTCAAATGGGTGCGGGAGGGGCGCCTCTCCCATGGCAGCGTCACTGGGGCACACGAAAAGTTTATCTTACGGTAAGCAAATGATAGTAAGCAGAATGTAAATAATATTATACGTTGAATTTGATAGATACAATTTAGTTTACATTAAATTGATTAACATCAATATATTTTTTTGCCCACCTTATCCTGGGGGTGTAACTAGAATTGCCAGACCTGGAGGTTTCCAGAAGGGTAACATAGAAGAAAAGCTGTCTTCTCTGGTTTAGTGTGTCTCCGGGTGAATGTGCAGTATTGTAGCGACCCGCACAGGCAGCTGGGGGTTCTAGGTTAGACTGTTACCTGTGTGTCTGTCAAACAGCTGTCTGCCAATCCCCAGGATGCCTGGTAGGTGCGGAGGCCGTGCATCCTGGTGATTGGCAGAGAGCCTTGGTGGGGGGTTGGCCAGGGGAATAGTTGGGGTGATGAGACCAGGTTGGGTTTGGCGC
>JACXGK010000185.1:62513-111849 GCA_016801125.1 Novumbra hubbsi | reverse complement strand
CAGCCAGGTCATTACAGTATATTGTAGGTGAATCTGGCAACCCTGGGTGTAATGTGGGATCTTGTCGACTCATTGGCAAAGGATTTGAACTGTGGAATATAGCTAACTTAACTTAACAAATCATACAAATAGATCGTAGATAATTCCATTATTTTAAAAATTATAATGATAGATAATGCCCTTAAGAAACGTCTTTAGAGAAGTTGTTGAGCAACAGAAGCATGAGAAAATGGATAGATCTGACGTTACAATGACAGCACGAGAAGACGGGTAGATCTGACGTTAGAATGACAGCATGAGAAGACGGTATATATCTGACGTTACAATGACTGGAGCAGCGTCGCATCTTCAATCGAACGGGAAATACAGTTAAGATCTAGGTCCAACGCCAGCTAGCAGCGAAGTTGTGTAACTGCAGGTAGGTATTGTTGTAGCCTAATAACAAGCGTCTGTTCATCATGGTACATGAACCGTTTGTGTTATTTTCCGAGTAGGCTATAAAATATTAATATTATCTGCCCCTATCTTTCAGAAAAGAGGAGTCTAAGCCCCACCCCTGGTCCCAGAGGTTCGTAATTGGATTCAGGTCTGGGGAACGTGAGGGAGAGTCAATGCCTTCGTCATCCAGGAACTGACTACACACACTGGCCACATGAGGCCGGGGATTGTCCTGCACCTCGAGGAACCCAGGTCCCACAATGTCTGATGATGTCTTTTTTTTTTTTTACTTCAGCAAGGGATTGTAACTAGTGTTTCCAAACTTTTAAGAGCTCACAGAGGTGCATTATTCATTTAGACACAGAATTACCACTACAGATTCTAGATCACATTTTAAGATAATACTTTAATTTACCAATTGAAACCAGATACAGAAGGCATATTCAATCATGCAGGTATCATTGTAGGAGACTAGTAAACCATGTTCCACGCTACTGGTAGACAAAGGTGCCATAGTTTAGCAAATAACAGAAGAACTATACTTTCCAATCTTTTATGCAAATAAAGTTAGCAAAATTGCAATTTGCTGTGTAAAAGATTTAGTACACCTCTACATTTATCAAATGACTCAAATTAAAAAAGGTTCTGACTTATAGAATAATTCTGACAGTAATTGTGAAAATCTGTCAGTACAAAAAGATCAGTTGGATTCAGTATGAAGTTTAAATCATGTTTTTGAAGTTCATCGTGAACTTTCCAATGGATGATATACAAATGGAGAATATTTCTGTTGGTTTGGGCTGGCTATGCTGTCAGACGAGTGAATAAACCATTAATGTTCTATTGTGTTAGAAAACAATAGCTCCTTAAAGATTCATTAAATTTCTCTGTTTAAAATAACATGTGCTTGTCTTTACCTGCACTGACTTTGCTTACAACTTTATTGAAAACAAATTTACTGTACTTACAATACCTTTGATATATGAATTAATGTATAAGCATGCTACATCAATGCTGCTGTACTTTAAAACAAATGTAGTTCATTGACTAAAATATATTTGTAATACTTTATTTCTTAGTGTGAAATTATTGTGAATTATTTTTAAGTGTAGATTCCCAAACACTTTATTCCTCCTATCCATGTATGATGATAAAATATAGTTTTTCTTCTATCATCAGGGGAATGACAATAACAAGGAGAAGTACGTGTATTATTTAAAGAAATACATTTGGTAGAGTTTTCATTATTTTTGACAACTCCATAGTTGGAATTGAAAGACAGAGTGTAAAATCAGATTTTCTCGAAAAGATAAAGCACCAGTGGTTTAGCTGGTTTACAAAGTTTTGCTATGAGTTGCAAAAGTTGGTAAAAATGAATGTCTGAACATCAATGTTAGTGACAAAGGGCATTTATCCATTATACCCAGCAGGCGGCAGTCTAATATTACAGAATGTTGCACTGATCAGAAATAGTCTACACAAGTGTAGATAAGGTTACTCAACAAAACCCAACAACAAGCTTGTACTAGAAATAGTATGGACAGTTATGTTCTACATTTAAATATCCAATGAGAGGGTTGGAGTCATTTCCAAAACGGTAATTTATAGCTATAAGGGACTGCATGGATAAATAGAAAGAAAAGCTATATTTGTATTTTAGTATAATATACATTCAAATCTAGAAATATGCTGAAATTCCTCTGGAAATATTTACTTATTTTATTGAAGAAAATCTAACAATGATTTATGGTGTTTAATCAACCAAAGTAAAATGCATATATCCCTTACCACCGTGATGTTTGCCCCAACCAACAAAGCTTTTTTATTATATTTGAAGGCATCAGATCTCACTCCAACTTCCAAACGCCAACACCCTCTTAAAAATAACATGCCCATAGTCAATCTGAACATCACAACCAGGTTCAATCAGCCAAACCCTGCCTTTCAACAGTGTTCGTGGGAGCTTGCCTTTAAATAGAGATCTCTCCAAAAGACATAATCACACGGCAGTGCAGAAATAGAATGGTGAGGTGGGAGATCAAACTCGCACCTCTTAATTGTGCCCTGAGTCTTAACAGGCTGGGAGCCCATTATCGCACAGAGAAACACGCCGTGTGCCTTCCTTAAAACATTGAAAAATACTTATGGCAGATGGGAGAAACAAATCTAGAAAATCACGTATGTGAAATCGGCTTAGGCCACCCCGCTTGCGCTGGGACATACTAACACTAGCAGATGCAAATTGCACGGCCTATTACTGTGCAATCCATGACAGACATTTTGCACTAATGGCCCCAAAGCGGAAGGCAAAGGCCCAGATTTCACAGTTTGAACTTAATATGAGGGATCTTGACTTTGAGGTTGACCATTTTATTTGTCGTGATAGAGTTATCTGCTATGGTGAATGCAAGGAAAGGGCAACAAGCAAATCAGTAATATTGGTCTGGTAAATTTGATCAGATGCTTCTTAACTCAAAATATATATTCAGGTTAGCCAGATTCATAAACTACCTTTCAAACGTTCGGGGTCACTTTGAAATTGCCTTGTTTTCCATTAAAACAATTAACATATAGGAAATATAGCAAAATGAATAGGAAATATAGAAATAGACATAATGATAGATATGATGATTTGGTAATCATATGTGTGCCCTTCAAACTTTTGTCAAAGAATCCTCCATTTGCAGCAGTTACAGCCTTGCAGACCTTCAGCATTCTAGTTGTCAATTTGTTGAGGTAACCTGAATAGATTTTACCCTATGCTTCCTGAAACACCTCCAACAAGATGGATTGGATTAATGGGCACTCGTACCTTAAGGCCAAGCTGCTCCCACAACAGCTCAATAGTGTTGAGATCCAATGACTGTGCTGGCCATGCCATTATAGACAGCAAACTATCTGACTGCTTTCTCCCAAAATAGTTCTTGCTTAGTTTGGAGCTGTGCTTTAGTTCATTGTCCTGTTGTATCAGGATTTTGGCTTCAATCACGCACCGTCCACAGGGTTTGGCATGGTGTTGCAATATGGAGTGATATCCTTCCTTCATCAAGATCCCTATATCCTGTACAAATCTCCCACTTTACCACCACCAAATCACATCCAATACATTGCCTCCACCATGCTTGACAGATGGCATTAAGCACTCCTCCAGCATCTGTTGATTTCACGGATGTTCATTTCATCTGCATTTCACGGATGTTCTTATTTTTTATCCAAACACCTCAAACTTAGATTTGTCTGTTCATAACACGTTTTTTCCAGTCATTCTCTGTCCGATGTCTGTGTTCTTTCACCCATCACCTTATCTTTTTTTTTTATTGGCCAGTCTGGGATATGGTTTTGCAACTCTGCCTAGAAGGCCAGCATCCCAGATTCACCCCTTCACTGTTGACTTTGTTTTGCGGCTACTATTTAATGAAACTGCCATTTGTGGACTTCTGTTTCTCAAAGTATGTAAACTAATGTATTTGTCCTCTTGCTCAGTTGTGCATCTGGCCTTCTGCTCCACTCTCGATTTTGGTTAGAGACAGTTTACACTGTTTTATGAAGAAATTAGTAAACAGCGCTGCACAAGATCTTTGGTTTCTTGGCAATTTCTCACATTTCTCAGAACAAGAATAGACTGCTGACATTCAGAACAAAGTAATTTTTTTCTGTCCATTTTGAGATGGTAATCAAACCCACAATTGCTGATGCTCCAGATACTCAACTAGTCTAATGGACAGTTGTATTGCTTCTTTAATCAGCACAACCATTTTCAGAGTGCAGACATAATTACAAAGGGGTTTTCTAATGATCAATTTGCCATTTAAAATGATAAACATTAGATTAGCACACATCCGTGCCATTGGAATACAGGACAGATGGTTTCTGATAAAGGGCCTCTGAACACCTATGTAGATTTTTCATTAAAAAAAATCTGTTTCTACCAACGATAGTAATTTACAACATTAACAATGTCTACATTGTATTGCTGATACATTTTATGTAATTCTAATGGAAAAATATTTGCATTTCTTTTGAAAACAAGGAAGTTTTAGTGACCCCAAAATATATAAAGGGTGGTGTAGAGTACAATCCACCCTTGGCTTACGAATATCCTCAACAAAACCAACAGATTTAAGGTTACCATGCAAGGATTGAGAGTGTTTAACCTAACACAGGCCTCCAGAATCATGAGTATTACACATATCATGTTTTCTGCAAAAGCCTGGAGGAATCAAGGATCCCTCTTTCCTTACAGATTCTCAGGATGTTATTTTTCTCTAGTGGTTGACACTCTCCAAGGCACTTTGAGAGAAAGGGATAAGGAACATGAAATTCCCAAATCTCTCTGAGGCGCTCCTCTAAAGTGCCAATGCATTGATTTTGACCACAGATCTGTTCCACTCGGCCGCCTACTGGATCCACTTGGCTCTAACCTCCCTCCCAACCAAACCATGTCAGCGGTCTTATGGGACCTTTACTGCCCATGAACCCTGGATGGCTCCCATGAGACCACCCACCTTGAGACAGATGGGGGAGAGAGCCCCATCCAGTCTGGATCTTCCAAATGGAAACACTGTCCGATTGAGGATGTGGTTTGGGGATTGGGGGGCAGGTTCCTGTAACTATCCAAGGTGCGGGAGGACAGCACTGGGGGGTTTGAAATCAATGCACTGCTAAGTGCAGCCTAGCCACGGGACCCTTTCTCTCACCATCCAGCATTAGCCATGCGCCACCGATTGTGGCCGTGGCTTGGCTGTGCTACAACTCTCATGATCCAAGGAGGACCGGGTCGGTTACTTTGCAGGACATTCGCAGGCCGCAATGCCCCTCTATCATCTAAGGTTAACTGGCAATTCTCAAACCCTGCTTTGCAAACGCATCACCCTATATTTAATTACTACAAACACAAAGGCCAAACGCATACTGTATCAATCATTTAAGCTTTCAAATTGGGATGTAATCCTTAAGGCTAGGACACATATAGGCGCTTGGTTTGCACTCAGACACAAAAGCACTTAGCACCTTATTCCAATTAGCAATTGTCAAATTTACGCTGACTACTTTTCATCAGTAGACGATCAGTGTTGCACACGCGCGTGAAATATCCTATTGTTCTTGCTCTCGTTGACTTCTTCTCCAATGTTGGCACAGAGCTGGCTTCTAGCTAATAGAGATTCAACACAAAAAAACTGTATGAGTTATATGCTAGCCTTTGGTGGTCATCAAAACACAGCATGAGGTGAGTTAGTGACTGGTGGTAAAGTGTGTGTCATGTCATCAATGGTCAGCAATTGCTTCAGTATGCCATGGCCTTTTCCCACTTTCAACCAGGTCCCGTTAAGGCAATAACTAGAAAGTAATCGTTTTTTCAATGTTCTTGGTTTAAAGTATGCTGTAAGATGCTGAGCCTAACTAGAAGAAATACTTGAACACCATTATAAGAAAAGATTATCTGACGGTATTTGTGTACTTATTTGTTTCACCATTTGTTTACCTAAAATGTTTATTCATTGTGCTGTTATTTCAGGTCAACAAAGGTGACAAATAGATTGACAGGTGTTTCTGGTTACTCAGGAATGTTTCCTAACAACATTTTTGGGGGGCATTGTGCTTTCATTGTCTTACCTTGATTTTATCTTTTGCCTTGGCATTCGGTGTCTGCTATTGGTATATGTTACCAAGAAGGATCAAACAATGTTTATGAAAGAAAGAAGCTAATAAAACAGGAGAAACATTCAAATTCTAGCCAAAACATTGAAGTTCAACAAAAACAACAGTGCACAGTATTATAAAACAAATACTGGTAAATAGCAAACATCTTGTTAGACATCTAAAGTGGACGACTCCTTATCATAAAACAACAAATGTCCTACTGATCCATAACACTCTCCAAGTGGTAGTTGTGCCAGCAACTGCCATACATGGAAACTTCCCTAGCATAACTACAGCGGCTACACAGCCAGGTGCAAACCCCTAGTCAGCTTTGAAACAAACTGGCAAGGTTACAGTACCAAGACTAACCTCTACCAGAATAATGATAAGAGAAAGAAAATGTGGAGAAAAAGTTCTTACCACCGTCTGCAGTATGGTCAAAGGGGTGTCATGGCTTGTGCATGTTTGGCTACCACTGGAACTGTCTCACTTGATTTTCTAACTGGCTCCGAAAAATCTGAAATGTTGAGAAACATATTTTCTGCTGAAATACAAAAACTCATTATACTGCACTTCATCTTACATCTAGACAAAAAAAACACCTTGAATGTTCATGTTAATGTATATACACTAAAACAATGTCTAGCAGAAATGAGATTTAAATAAAAAATAAATTATGATGGCTGTATGAGCCTGGCAGAGCAAAAAACATATTCGATGCATGGTGAGGTGTATGGCTCACAGGGAGAGAGGGTGTTGGATTTACTGGCACAACAGGCAGTCGTAACACTCTGGGCTCTATGCACGTATTCGGCACCCCGCCAGAGACCAGAGGTAAATACCCTCTCTTCCTTTCATCACCAATCAGTATTCAATAAAAAGCATTAAAAAAATATTTTAAAAAGTCCTCTGAAGGTGCACTCTCAGTACAACTCGTCAATACGTTAGTTTTCAAATTCAATGTCCCCAATGTACAGTTGGAACTGTATTTCCCTGTGTGGCCATGGCCTCAGGTGCAGATGTACTGCTTGCAGCATGGGTTCAAATCAGCAAAAAGAAACATCTTCCTCCAAAACAAAAGTCTCAAATGAATACTTTAATATGGTTCCACTAGGGAAGATGTTGTCAGGGAAATGCATCTCTTCTCTTTGTACAGATCAATCTGCCTTGACAACTGACTTTTCATTAAAACATCTTACGTGATAGGCTGACATAAAATCCAACACATCGAAGGAGGAAATGTCACAAGGAAGAAACATCTCCAACAACAATCACCAGCATCGCCATATACGTGGTGTCCGTTGGTGACTTCTTCCAAAGAGGACACGAGAATCCTCCTGACCCAGAAACATGTTGCTGCCTCTGGTCCCGTTTAACCAGTGAGAGCAGTGATAGTGTGTGACTGGATAGGTGAGGAAACGGCCTCAGGTTCTGGTCTGAGGATGTCAAACCTTCTTGGCTCATTGATTCTGTAACCTTGTTAGCCTTTCTTGGGACTCTGATTCAGTGCTTCCCAACCAGGGGTCTTGGTACTTCAGAAGACTCAAGAGAACATAGACATATTGGTAAATGTACTAGCTTCAGGGGTAATTGGTTTAGGGCAAAATTAACCTGGGTACAGTAATCAAAAAGGTTGGGATTGGAAGTGCATGGGCAAAGTCCATATACTCCCTCTTCTATACCAAAAATATATACTGTAGGCCTAGAGAACATTTTCAAATGACAGCTTGTTGTCTAATTGATTCATTCAATGAATTGTTAGCTGTTGCTTAACACACTGAATCAAAAACAGGGGATTAGGCTAAATAAGCAATGCCCTGTTGGCAGTCTAAGTCAATTCTCCACAACCTTCTAGTTTCAGCCTACTGCGCTTGGCTCCTTTAGCCAACAATATCTTAGTTTTGAGAGCATGCTGTTGAGGTGTCTATTGATTACTGTACTTCTTGCATGAATGCTTGTGAACGCGACCTGGAGTCTATCGACTTGTTGTTGCAATTCTGACCTTGTCGTGGCTCCCTAGGCTCGTACAAATATCTGTTAAGTCAACAAATGGAGAAGGGCAATTAGAAAATGGCGCACACTGAATAGAGCAGGGCAGAGGATCTTCAACACAAGCTGGCCCCTTTCATAACATTAACATCCCACAAAGAAAGTGTTTTTTTAGGTTCTCCTTTTACTCCCTCCTCACAGCTATGAGTGGAGTTGATGTGTGTTTAATGCAAGTCAGCATTTGCACATTTTGTTCTGTACATTTTGAAGCAACAAATATGTCTCTCTTGCAAGGTTCTTACACTGCTAAAAACATGACCCCAGGCACCTCCAGTGCAAATGGCACGGAAGACAACTGCCCCTCATTGTTACCCTTGAGACTTTTAGTTGATGGCCCTTTGCATTATTGCCTTTAGATATATAACTTTTGCTTGGAAAAAAGATTGTGTCTTATTAAGTTTCAAGCTTTATGGTCAACTGATTTGGCTACACGTCATGCCTGATGGTACAGACTGCGGAACAATGGCGAACCAGAGCACCTCTTTGTCAGATCCTACAGAACACAATGATTCACTGACATGAACACAGAGACTGCTAGGTACAATAATAGTTTCTAGTTTCACCCCCCCCCCCCCCCCCACCCAGTCTATTTCTTACATGCTTCCTTCCTGAGAGGCCAGGGCAATCAAAACTAGGTGTTAATTGGAGTTAGTCAGACTCTTCACATTTTGTCAAGTAGTCTGACAACAGAATTAATTAGAATATGCAGTATTTAAATCAATTCAAATGGGAATCGTTGAGGGGATTTAAATTTCTTACTAATTAAAAAATGAAAGCTGAGCTCTCTCAATGTGAATGTTATGGCTTCCTTTACTAAAACTAAGCATTTGGTTATTGATTCTAGTGCAAAAGTAAGAACAGACAGAACATGTTTGATTCACACAGTCTGCATTAGTTTATTAGTAAATTGATATGGATAAAAGGAAATAAGGAAATGTACTGTCTTAAGTTGCTTGGAATGATAATGGGAAAGATTTCCAGCACTTCTACTTTCGTTTTAAGTGAATAACTCTACTCTGTACTCTTTGGACAATTAAACTAACCTCTGAAATCTTTACATATTACTATATATGCTCTAGTATTAAAGATTTGAGATTAAATGTTTAATATGAAGTGACCCTCAAATGCTATACATTGGCTTTATGTAGCGTTCTAATGTTGTCTGCCGTGAGTTGTATTCAATAAAGATATTTAAAACGTAATGTAAGCACGATGTAACGTTTTCTACATTTGAGTATTTTATTCGGCAAAGCTTGTGACTTTTTACATTCTTGGATACTTGTTCTGTTATATTTCGATTTGTTTTCTGTTCATGTTTGTCTAACAGGAACTAAATGGTAGTCGATGTATTTTTAAGTCATTTTTGTTGCAAACAGTAAGGCTAGTTGTTCTGAACACTTTCAATAAGTAATAATGAATAGCGCGATGGGATAATCGTGAATAACGAATACATTACTCATCCGCTCAAAAAAAAAGCGTACCTCCTGTTTGGTGTGTTTGTGAAGGGTTCAATTAGCATAGGCTGTGTGCGAGTGAGCTAAATATTCGTTCGATTCTTTCTTTTTTTTTACTTATACGCCGATTTTCGGCGATACTGACCTTCCACAAATTGGACTCGTTTTGTTTTTCAATAACGAATGAACACCATAGATCTGTTAATTACATTTAGGATAATACATATGCCTGTGTTGCGTACATTCAATAGAATTGAACCGTTTTTAGATTAAAGAGTCAGCTAAAATATTTAGGCCCATTCCAAAACTGAGTTAAAACAAATTAGAAAATTAACCAAACTAAACACATTTGATTTAATGAACAATATAAAACGAAAAAACATTATATTAATTCAGTTCAATATGCGACTGTTAACTTACGTCCGTGCAACGCCGTGTGAAGCGGCGGTGAAATGCCATCTAAAATGTATCTTTCGGTCGATAGAAATTAATCAAAGTTGTTCGAGATCATAATGAGTTATAACCAAAAATATTTGCAATCGAATTGTGTGTGTGTGGCGGGAGGTTTCATCTACACTCGCCGTGAAAATTGTATAATATAACTTGCCATAATAGGTGCAAAATTAGTCATACTGAAGATAATCTTTATTGTTGGGTTAGCCATATTACATTGCACTAAGTTGTGTTAAACATTTCGCTACATGAGCAATTATTAATAAAATCATGCAGACGTACCGACCTACATAAAAAGGAATACACTGGTTATATTTGGTTGACAAAGAAAAGCATAATTTTAGGACGATTGTTTATGAAAAGCTTGATTTTATTTCATAACACCTCCATGAAGACAATTTGTACAAGATACATAACATTCTAAAGTGCACAAATACTGTACAACAAAATGACCTTAAATAAAATCACATCAGAGAAAATTAAATAAAAATAAACTGGGGACATGCTTTAAAAACAATTTGTCACAACGCATGTGTGGTCAGGTATGAGTGGGATGGGGCAGGCCCTGGATACATAGTCTGTGCAGCTTGCTTTGGAGCACGAAGCTTTGGCACTTTTAGATAAAAGTTAAGAAAGGGTGTTGGAAAGGTAAAGTGGAAGATTCAAAAAACTGAAGAAAATGTTTAATAAATACAGTCTATTAGGGGCTTGTGTAAAAGGCATAGTAACCCATGCCTTTGGGGTTGTCCTTGTTGAACTCTTCCGTCGTGTTCAAATCCTCACACTTGATGGTGGGGGAGTTCTCCGTGCTGGACCCGCCGGGTGACATCCGGCGTCTCTTGCATACCATGGAGTACACACCTGAATCGGTGGAGTCCACCGACTTCAGTGAGTGGGACGGTTCGATCCAGGTGGAGGCCGCGGTGCTCTCTTCGGGCAGCTTGTCCTTGCTGGCAGCTAGCTGGTCATCTGTAAAGGCTGGGGGGCTCGGCCGAGGGGACCAGGGCAGGCCCGTGGTCATCTTCCTCTGGTACGTGCCTCTGGTGCCCCAGCCGGCCGCCACAGAGGCGAACGCTGAGTCAGGGTAGTAGCTGAGAGCGTGTGAGCTCTGGAGGGGCAGGGGCTTAATGCCATAAGACAGCAGGCTGCTAGCAGAGTAGTCCTGATCATAGGCCAGGTCCAGCTTGTTTGAACCCGACTGCTGGACGGGGGTGACAAACCAACGCTGGGCCGAGGTTGCCCCCGCGTCTTCTGCCTGAGGGGAGAGCAGGCCGTTGGTTTGGGGCACGGCCCGCTCCCCGGTGTAGAAACGGTTCTGGGGTAGGTTGTTAACAAACTGGTCCTGGAAGAAAGGCTGCATGGCATAACGAGCGCCAGGCACAATCTGGTGAGAGCGAGGGGAGTCTGTCGGGGAAGGGGTCAACCTGTCACCCTCTGGGGCAGTGTACATCCTGTGACGGAAGTGAACATGAAAGGAAAAGAAGAGAGGCCAAGAGATTGACCAGAGATGAGCAATTTGCATAGTTGACAGACTAAGACCAGTTTGGGTGAAAAATTTGAACAAATTCATTTGTGAGAAGGATGCAAACTGTTGCCACTTACGAATCATAGTTGTCTCTGAAGCCTTTAGCAAAAGGGTTGTGGTCGATTTTCAGCTGTGTGATCTGGAAAATAATGATATTCAAGCCCTGGTCAGCAGGCAAACATTTCACAGAGGTAGAAGAAACTTGTAGGCATGTTTCAAAGATACTATGTTATATTCACATAGATCAATGGTAGGAAGAGACTTACATCTGTGTTCTGATAGGCAGTGACGGCAATGAACTGGTTTTCTGGGAAAGTGAAGGTTTGAGTCTTGGCATCATTGCTCATGTCTTCCACTCCTTCCTCTGTGACCTCCACAATGTGAAGCCGAGGCTGGTATTTGTGGAGGGACTGCAAGACTATCATCTACAACCAGAACAGGCGTAATTCTTTTAAAAACATTAGTGCTAGGGGTTATAATACAATAAATTACTATTGTTATTGGTTGGTCCTGTGTAACATCCCAATGACATTTCTAATTATTTTGGCAATAGCACTGTTAAAATAGAAATTATGATTCTGGACAAATTGCGATTGGAAGTGCCACTTAAATAACAAAAGCAGCGTTATTTTTGAGATTTTCAGGGTATTAAAATAAAGAATCCTGACAAAACAGAAATGTGTACGGATAAAGAAAGTCAGAGTAATGTATGAACTTGCTGCCTAAAGGGGTATGTGTGGTCCAGTGTATTGGAGTCCTACTTTAATATACTGCAAACTGAAAATGTAGGCCTCACCTGTGTGTTGTTGTTGTTTGCCCCCTTGTTGTTGGTCAGTTTGAGTTTTCCGAATGATATCTCTTGCCTCATCCAGTGAGCACCAGTGTTAGGGGATTCGGGATGAACATACATCTTATTACCTGTGATTAAATGTTTTTAACAAACACATCAGTACAATTTAGCACGCAAGCAACACATTGAAATAAATATATTCAATTTCTTGAATATGTAAATATATATTCCCAAACGAATTGCAATTTGAATAAATTTTATGCTTTATTCAACAAATGCTAACTCACAGTGAAACAATTGTTTAATGAAGTGATATTAATTGAACAGCAATAAGGTTATGAATGTATTGTGCAAAGCTAAAGTTAACAAGTTAAAGTTAACAATATCAATATATTACATTAGGAAGGACATGTTTGCAGTTAAATGGAAATTACACGTGAGGTTTAAAATGTCTATATTAAATTAGGAAGCAAGTTGAATTGATGAAGCCAGCTAATATTTGAATAATGTTCCTATTTTAGAATTTGGTAACTTTGTTTATCATAATTTTGTTTATCAACCAAATAATATTTAAATGTCGGTAATACAATTATAGGCCTTCTAAAATAAGAAATACAACATAAAGGCAGTTATTTAGCTGTATAACTTGCAGGGTCGAATGTTTGTATTTACCCTAAACGAAATATTTCTGACTGACACCAATGCATTCATGATATTAAATAATTATTAATCGAAAGCTGCTGCTTAATTCCAGAGACGAGTAAAAATACAAATTAGATAAGCTCTAAACTATACAATTCTAAGTTTACATAGGTATGTTGTCTATGTATACGAAAACATTAAAGATACAGCAAATATTCTCACCTTGCATGTTGTTGTCTGCTTTCCCACAGGTAACCCACTTTCCTCCCTGAAATCGCCAGTGGTTTGGATCTGCCAGGACCACCTCCACAAAGACATTGTAATGGGCAGTCAAGTTCAGTCCGGTGATATTGAAACTGAGAAATGGAAACATTCGCCTGAAAATAACATGATTGATGGATGGTTAAAACATCAGTTTTAATAACTTAGAATAACAGAAATATTATTTAGTTCAAATTATATTGCGTAATTATATTCATGACACATGAAGTAATCAATTACTTCACACTTGTTAACACCTAGCAAAGAAAAAACTAAACAAAAAAATAGAAATCGACCATCGTATCATAAACACACTTGATGTTAGCCTTAACACGGTATATGTAAATACAAGTTTATATAAATAATATGTATAATAATATATTTAAAATAATGTATACAATATATATTATTTTCAGATAAACGGATCAGTCATTAATACAGACAACGCGGTGTAGATAATCATTAAAATGTACACGGAATGCAGGGTAGTATAATATCACAGACATATTTGGATAGACCTTAAACATGTGATTCAATTGACGTCTCAGCTCACCTGCCCTGTTTCGTGATGATCATCTCGGTCTGATGTCGGTGAAACTTGAGCCACAGGGGCCGGTTGCAAAGATAAACTTGAGCCCTCACTCCTGGTGTGGACCCCGGGAGAGCCATGGAGCCAATACTGGAACCTGTTCCCGGATAAGAGGGGTACAGGCAACCTGGACCCTGCCCAAACTGGTAGCTGCTGCCAAACTGACTCCGGCTAGTGCAGACGGAGGATGAAAACCCCGCAGGTGGCAGGACCGATCCATAATGAAGCGAGGAATACCTGGATCCATTCGAACCGCTATACATTGTCCCAGTTTGTCCCGCGTATGGAAAGAGGGAACATTGATTTGCCACTTCGGCGCTCGTCTGAGACGGTGAGATAAAATATCTGTCAGAGCCAAGTTCATCTATGTTATATCGCCGGCCAGTGGACAGGTCATCCTCACCCAGCACCGGTGAGCCTTTTCTTCCGTCTGGGGTAGGTTTAGTCCCAGTGAAGGTGTCGCCCTCTCCCTCACCCATCATGGCGTTCCCCACTCCGCTCAAATATTTCTTGGGACCGTTACTTGGATCGGATTCCGTCCGGTCAACCTGATATTCGATCTGCGATGAGCCCGGGCTATTATTTGCACTATCTGACGAGGAGAGGTTATAAAAAGTCTTGGGTAAGTTGATGGTCGATGCGCTGGGAAGAATACTCTCCAACTGCATTATTTTTAATTGCTAACGCTACAGAATAAGGATCCCAAAATAGGCTACAATCACAGCTACCAAGACGCTACAATACAGGCGCCCTGGTAGTACGACTCCTCAGTTTGCGTCCCTCCTCTGCTAACCAATGTTAACCTTCTCAGCTGTACCTACGGATTCACGCTCAACTGCGATTATGGTCGGCACATGAATTGTTCAACGTCTCTTATATGATCGCGTTATTCACACACCCTACTCACCAGAAGCGTCAGGGGAGGAGCTTTTGGGGATCCATGGAATAAGCAAGACCCCTTCCCATGCCCATTTGTCCAATTCAATATTTTAATTAAATTAGATTAGTCATAACCCACATTTAAATTTTAAACTGCTTAAATTGTTTAAATGATTTTGGGTATCTTCAAGACAACACATAATATTCTGAAAATCATTTGATTAGTCTACATTCAAAAATCTAATTAGCTAACCTTGTTTGATTCGCTATGTTTGGGAATGTTCTGTATAAAGAGCCAGTAGGCTATAACGTCTTTGGACAAACATTTGAAAGTGTCTTGAGTTGCTGAGATATCCATGCACACCATTAGCCTACAAAACTGACAACGCAACTCACCTATTTACAAAATAATGTAGAATTATTTTTACTTTGCTGGTTCCTTCGTCCAATATTTGCACGTACGACTTTACATGTGTGTTGTGTGAAGTTGAAGCAACAGATCGCCATTAAAACAGTATTTTCCTCACAAACAATGCATTGCAGGTTGTACTCCAATTAGTCCACACGTGCGCTAAACGTCGCGCCTAGGCTCCCAGTATCAACTCCATATACAATCTGACTGCTTTATTGGTGATTTTCTCGGTTAACAACAATTTCCGTGTGTCATCTTTTAATTGAAGAGGTCTTGCATTGAACAACCTATTTTCCGATCATTTGAAAGTGCGCAGAATATGATTTTAAATAAATGATAGGCTAATATTTAGCCTATTGATTAAAACGCACGCGATTGAAGAACATCCATTCCTCATCTGTTCTTTTTGAAGAAATGACAGACTATTCAGCAGCTTGTGACTGTGAGCTTGTTTACAGGAAACCGTGGAAAAAGTGAGCGTCACCTGTGAGGTCTGCGGTTCACGCGATGAAAAAAAATCCCTTCAAGCGCCTTCATTTTCTTACTCTCACACAAATGCTACTCTTAAACCATATCTACTTAATGTAAATCAATTGAGAACAATTCAATAAACTTAAAGGAAATATCATATACAATAGGCTAATTGCGCACGAAATAAATGACATGTAGGCCTGTGAATATCTATATAATTATTGGCCTATTTACTTTTGTCAATTGCTCATTTGAATGGAATAGCAGGTAGATTATGTCATGGCATTTTAATATATATTTTTGAATATACTGTTTTATTTAATGTAGGCTTATATTTCCGTGAATAAAACATCTGATCGTGTTGGCCTACTATTAATCAAAAGGTTATATGAAAGTAAATCCCACTGGATTGCCCCTTCAAGAAAAAAAAAACGGCCAACATTTTTCCGTCTGAGGTAACCGGTGATGTAGAATGAAGAGACAGCTCCGGAGCCACCGCTTTATCTAAACTCCTTAATCAGGCACGCGCTGGCCGGTGACACCAAAATACGACATGGGCATCTAAAGTGTTGGCACCGGTACTTCAACTTGACAATGAAAAAGACATTGGTAAAACAATCTACTTTACGCATGTCTTTTTTTAATTATATTTTAACCTTATGTTATTAGTGTTCTTCGTGTCTGGGTATGGTAAAGCAACGATGAAAATAACGTTTTTAGTAGACAACAAGTTCCATATAGGGTCGTTTTAAAAAAGGGGTTTAGCCTATTATTACACAAACTGGCTTACGTTAAAAGGGTATATCCCGGTGATATACGTTGTTTCCCCAAAACTAAAACGAATATCCCCCACAAAAAAGTATAATTGAACAAATCTGCAGCTTACTCGAATGACTGTGAAGTCTTGCAGATAAATGTACTGCGGATATGTTGAGCAGCAGCAGCCTTTCCCCCCCACAATGATGCAGTCTGGGATAACACATTATAGAACAGCTCAAACGTAAATAACTGCGCGCTACTGTCTTTCAATATAATTAAATGCGTATTTCCTTTTTCCAGTCATTGACTGTAAACACCCCTTAATAATTTGATAAAAACTCGTGTCAGAAGGTGAGCTATAACAGGCCTTTCAACAAAGCGCCTTATAAAGATGGTAAACACGAATGTTTGCAGAATACAACAGGTGCAGAAATGATTGAATAATGGCACAGAGAGTAAATACAATTAATTGTAAAATCATTAAATAATAATTATCAGTATTTTACAGGAAAATACATTGGATTCGTTTGCCTTAAAGCGACAATAAGCAGTTGCTAATTACATTACATTTTTGGACTAATGCTGTAATTATATCCAAGTGGGAAGGTGGAAATGACCTGTTGCGGGGTAGCAAAATACCAGTCGCATTCACGTGCTTAGAACTGGCTGAGAAACTGGCAAATGCCAACAACCTGCATCAACAAGAATAGCATGCCTATAAAGATATTACAGTGCTAATTAGTATGTTAATAGATTGCTTTTCTTTTTCTTTTACAAAAAATTCAGTTGTCAATGTTAAATGTTCCTTTAGTTCAGAGGTAATGGAGAAATAAAACTCAGGAATGATAGATACAGTTCCCACTAGTAATTGCCAGTTGAAGGTGTGTTTAAATTGATTTTTACCAGTTGTCTGTGGTAAATACTATTTCTTACTTTGGTATAAATGGAGGTTTACTTGGTTACCAGGGTTATGATAATGAAACATGAAGTCGGATCCAGGTTGGTCTGATTCTGAAAAGTAGCTGGTAAAATGTAAAATGTATGTCCTATTGTCCACTAGGGGCAATGTGAGCGCGCATTAATATCTATAAAAAGCTCACGGCATTGTCTATAGTCACACAGAGGTGTTCAATCATATATCTGAGCACTACTTTTTAAGCCTTTCCCTAACTTTAACGTAATTTGAAATTATTGTCTAAATGTGACTTGATTTTACTTTTGAAGTGTTTGGCTTTCAGTCAAAATACATACAAATGTGCTTTTATTAAAACATTGACACACCCTATAATCTACAGATGACACTGCAGACAACACTACGCAGTGCAATTTAAACGTCAAGCAATGTTGTAATTCTGTTGATACAGTTAAGATGAATAGTGGCCCTTAATTTAGACATTGGGTTGGATCTACATGTCAGGAAGCCTTCACTAGTGGAATATAGTACCCCATACTGGAAACTGGCATATAATACACATTTCATGACTAAATATTTCTTAAATTAAGACTCAATCCATGAACGTGTATAAGACCAAAAATAACTTGCAGGGCTGCTTATATTTGTTTTATTCCACACCACAAAACAAACAAAAGAAAAAGACAAACTCCACTAGAAAGTAAACTCCCTCATCCCAGTAAAGACTATAGATGTATTCATAGCTTAGAAACAGCCCGTCTTTGTGGTGGAGCTACACACAGAAAATACTCAAACACGCTGTGTGGTCCTAGGGATTCACAAGGACCGTTTCTGCCTCTGACACTTTGGCAATAATATTACAGGTATAATAATCATGATCATAATTTGAATAATAATGTATTGTTCTTTTCATGTAGAATCTTAAAGCAATTCAAGAACAAATGACAAAAATGTAATGTAAAAACAGATGTTTTAATATATGTTTAGGCATATGGGCAGTGTGTGTAAGTGTGTGTGTGTCTGTGTCTGTGTGCATGTTAAAGCATATGGGCAATGTTGTGTGTATGTGTGTGTGTGTGTCTGTTTGGGCTTATTGGCAGTGTGTGTGCACTCACATGTGGCACTACTGCTAATTAAGATTGTGAGCTGGAATGGGGGAGTGTGATGAATTTGGGAAAAAAGAGGGACACACATTGGTGAAAGCTAAGTGACAGGAGAATACATAGATGGTAGGCAGATTGGTTTGTGGCATAAAAAGGAACAGAAGGGCCACTATATCATTAGGGG
The DNA here is from genome assembly GCA_016801125.1 of Novumbra hubbsi. Taxonomy (NCBI): domain Eukaryota; kingdom Metazoa; phylum Chordata; class Actinopteri; order Esociformes; family Umbridae; genus Novumbra; species Novumbra hubbsi. The sequence goes on along the minus strand of JACXGK010000185.1, from coordinate 93,287 downwards.
ACAAGAACTACATAGAACAACATGTCAGTCAAAGTCTAGCTGACCCCCTTAAGGTTGATGCACTCAAACCACCAAATTTATCATGAGCTGATTTGATTTTTCCGCTCCTAAACAACAAATCCTTCTGGGGAACTTCTCAAACGATTACACTGGAGAGCCTTGGCTAAAGGGTTAGGTGAAACAGGGTAACCTGAAATCAATAATTTGCTTTTAGACTAGGGCGAAACCACGAGGGACTGACTTGGATGTGTCTTTTCTATGTCTCGGAGGCTTTAGAGAAAAATGGACATGGCAAATTAGAACAAGAGGCAATGATAAGCCCCTTGTTATTGTGGAAGTACTCAATCATGGAACAACAACAGATCCTGAGACCAATATGCTTAGGTTCTGGTTTAAGGAGGGTCTCTCTCTTTCATAATCTCTGTTTAAGTACATACACTACTATTCAACAATTTGGGGTTGTTTAGAAATATCCTTGTTTTCCCTAAAAACATTAATGAAATGTGTTTGAATATGAAATGAATAGGAAATCTAGTATTTGACCAGGTTCAAAATAATGATTGTTAATTGAAATGATAAGCGTGTCGTTCAAACTTTGCTTTCTTCAAAGAATTCTCCTGTTGCAGCAATTATAGTTTTGCAGACCTGTGGCACTCAAGCCGCTCCCACAACAGCTCAATAGGGTTGAGATCCTGGCCACTCCATTATATATAGAATACCAGTTGACTGTTACTTCCCTAAATAGTTCTTGTATGGTTTGAAGCTGTGCTTTGGGTCATTGTCCTGTTGTAAGAGGAAATCGGCTCCAATCAAACACCATCCACATGGCGTTGCAAAATGGAGTGATAGCGTTCCTTCTTCAAGATCCCTTTATTCTGTACACATCTCCTACTTTAGCACCACAAGTTGGGCTGTCACGATATCCAATTTTCTATAACGATAGTCAGATTTATCGTCCGCTTTTTTGTTGTGTGTCATGTCTCTTTTTTTGCTAATAAATTACACATGAAATGTGAGTATAAGGAGGTGGAGGTAACCATAACTGTACAAACATTTTTAAATGTACATGAAGAACAATTGCACTTAATGGATAATGAAAAGACAGGCAGATTAACTGATGAACAAAAGATCCACAAGGCCTTGTGGATCAGAGCTTCTTTCCAGGTTTCTTCCAGGGTTCTTGAGGGGCTAACCAGTTGATGTCAACACCAATGAATAGGTCTTGACTTCTAGTTTAAGCACATTTGTTCATAGATGACATGCAGGGCGTGCTCAGGAATTCTGAGGGGCCATTGCTCTGACCTGAAAAAAGGGCAAACCATCAGACTTTTCACCCTCGGGGATGAGGGGCAATTTGAGTCAAGGAGGGCATACGGGCAGTTGCCTGGGCAACTAAATCCTGTAATATATGTTGACATACATTCTATCTTGGGTAATATTTCTGTGTGTGTATGTCTCAAAGTGACTTATTTTTCTGCAATAAGAGCTTTAAGTCTTCAGGGTGAAGTATGTAGCAACTTTGCAAACATGATTTTGGGTGGTTTACTCCAAGTTATGAAGTTTGAATGACACACAGAATGCAATTTTCAATTAGTTTCACCCATTCTCAAAATAGAGATCAGAAGTTTGACTGGGCCACTATTAGACATTCATTCTTTTGTTTTTAAGCCATTGAAATGTTACTTTTGCCTTGGGCTTGGGATCATTGTCTGGCTGAAAAGTGAATTTCCTTTAAAAATAAATTTCCTGATGTATTTACCAGTATTTTTCTCTATCCTTCTCTCTGGAGACATCCAAAATGCTGATGGTGTACTTATGACAAGTATCTAGTGTTGTCAGTTAGAAGAGGATCAAGAAGTAGTGAGAACTGTAGTCAAACACACAGAGAATGGCTCCTTTCACCTGTCACATCACACTTCCACATAGATACACGATGTGACAGTAAAATGAAATTTTGTTCCCGTGCAGCCATATCTCCTTCCTCAGCCCCCAGCCCAAACTCCACCCCTAAATGATGGTAGGACATATCATAGCCAGAAGATGACATCCAGGGCAAGGCAGAAATGCAAGAGACCATGTCCCTGAGTGAGGGCTCTTTTCTATAGGCTGTGTTATTAAAGCAGAACTGTCACAGAAGGATACTGTGCAAAATATGACGTTTGTCCAGGTCCCCAGGATGTTATGATATACTTTTGATCAGCCTGTAAGGGCAACAGTAACGATTATTACCATCAATTATGCTTATCACAGAGAAATTAGGTTGTGTCTGTACCATTATGACGCATGTCAAACCCAAGGCCTGCAGGCCAGATCCAGTATATTTATATTGGTGCCTATGCAATGACTTGGGATGTCAATGAGTTTTGGCTTGCTTCCATAATGCCTGTAATGCAAAGCACTACAACTCCCAGCAAGCACTGCCAGCATGCTGCATGTCAAACAGCAGTGCAATTGCCACAAATACACCCTTCTACCCAGAACTACACAGGAGCCAACCAACGCACTGGATCATATCATCATCACAAAATGATTAACAGTGCCAAATGTTTTGTCAATGGCACTGATTTAATCTTTTAACAGAAATGTTCCAATAGAAACACTTGTGAATTAAGAAACTGCTTGTGGATTAGACCAGGTATCTTACGGAGGGCAGTTGAACTGTCCAGCAATGTCCAGATATGGGGGTTTAATGATAGAATACGGTTGCCTTAATTACAAATTGGATATCACAAAATCAGGTTGAAAACTGGGTAAACAATATTATATACCTGCATAAAAATATTGTATAACATGGAGCAGTAGGCTAATCAATTGACTGGCTGCTGAACTGTAAGAAAGGGCACAATATGGAGCTATTTGGAATTTTGGGGGAATTTTGTGTGATAGTGGAAATCACTGCATGGCTCAGGAACACTTCATAAAACCTCAGTCTGTGATCACAATTGCAAGTTAACACTCTACCATGCAAAGAAAAAAACTAGATACAGAACCGTTGCCACCTTCTGGGCCCAAGCACATTTAGGATGCACTGAGTGAAATGGAGAACTTGTGGTCTGACGAATAAAAATCTGAAATTCTTTGGGAATCATGGAGGACGAGTCCTCCATGTTATCCTAAATTTTTGCCATTCTGTTTTTATTTGGATTCCAACTTTTTTTGAAACAGTGTTGTAGTTATATCTGATTTAATCATATCTAAAAACCATAATTTGTAGTTTAACCCAATAATAATAATTATATTAAAACGTAAGATGAAAAATGTTAAATATTAAAGAGAAAACTTGAGATCTTGTTGATTTAAATCTAGACCATTTATCTGCAAAAAGCTGTTAACACCTCGTTAGTCCAACTTCACCAAATGTGTGTTTTATGAGTTGGAGAATGATCATTAAACAAGTCTGTAAGTGAAAGTAATCTATCTATGTTATGAGAAATATGCAGGGATGTGGAATTTAGGCTATTCAATTTAACACATTTCGTTAAGAGATTCTGCTTGTCAATCCCTGTAGTCCATCCTAAAATAGTAATGTTTTTCACTTCAACTGGTGAAGAAGCATTTTGTAAAAGAAAATCAGTTGTTCTGAATAGTTTCACAACCGATCATTATATTTTACAGCTATGTTTCACAGATGACTTGAACAAGTGGCAAGATAACCTCGATAAAACATGCAATAAAAACGCAACCGTTATGACTTGAATGGGAATAACCACACAGCATTGAGTTTTGTAGGCTTTTCTAAAATGACCCCAGTGTGGTGGATGCTGTTTCAAAGTAGAAAACAGAATAAATGTGATTTATACTGCGCCTACACATTAACTAATTCCAAATGAGGCCTATGTTTAGGTCGACTCGTAAAGGAGCTACCGTTCTGACCTGTGCGCGTGTTCCTTGACCACACATAAAAGTCCAAGTGTGTTGGAGATGACCTTGGTTGGCCCCGGGCCACGGCTTGCGCGACAGGGGAAGGGAAGTCTTACCATATTGTTGTCACAGTAGATAATCAACAGAGCACATGAAAGGAATACATTCCTGGTTTTACGGGCTAAGGTGGCTGCTGAAGCCTTTGCTTGCGAGTGAATTCATGTACCCCATTGCAAGGATTAATAACAGCAGGCTCATTAGTGCGTCCACGCTCCCAAGACCCCTGGCGGGAGGCATGATGGGAAAAGAGCCAACTGCATTGCGCACAATCGTGTCCAGGCTCTGCTCCGCAAATCATCATCTTCTCCCGAACATTTTTATTGTAAAGAATTTATCTTACTATTCGATCAAGTAAGGTCCCTCAGTATATTTTCCGCTGTGTGGCATAACAAACATTGAATCAAAGGGATGATGTTTATGCGAGTTAAAGCTTATGTTACCGGCCTTAGTTTCTTTGAAACACACATGAAATAGATTCCACAAATTATATTTGGTTATTTATTGCTTTCATCAATTGCTAAGAAATTGCATTTAGCATTGCTTGTGCTTTCTGTCTTCTACTCTACTTCTCTTTAGCATCTGAAAAAGCAATGATAAAATATATGGCTAATAGGATCATGCATACATTCTTAATATTCTTGATAGCATTGCTTCAAAATAAATAAATAAACTATCTTATACTATTACATTGTGCAAAATGTGAAATGTATTCATGCTTGATGTATAAGTCATTCCAGATACTCCAGTCTGGAAGAGCAGATTATCATGTAACATAAGAATCTTCCACATGCCAGTCACTGAGGTAGCAATGGGAATTCACTATGTATGCAGCAAAATGTAAGTAATCCAATATATGAACTGAAGCTACATAGAAAAATGTGACTGCATAAAATCAAAGGAATTATACTTAACGTTCAACAGATAAGCCTCAGTATACTATATCAGAATGGATGGAAGGATGGATTATGTTTTCCTGAATTCTGTATCTTGTATGGCCTAGTAGAATGAGGCTCAATAATAAAATGAAAATGACTTTTTATGGGGTAATAATAATTCGTATTTATCCAAAGCCAATTCTCCCTACGGAAAGAGAAAGGATTAAAAAGCATACAGACTGTATTTGATCCTAAAGAAAAGCTAACATGGTTTTTGGATTACTGCATTACAGAAGGTGTCACCGTCGGACCTCTGGGACAGGCACAGAATATGGACAAAATACGTCATGGTGAAGTGTCAGGCAAACTCTATGTCAGAACACGTTCAGTCTAGTCAGTCGATTCAAATCAGCACTGTATCATTTTTGACACATGTATCCAACCCTTAATATTCTCTGAAGTAAGTCACATGATCTCGTGAGATCCAAGATGGATGCCAGTCCTTTGACCTCCACCTCACCCTCATCCCCATTTTAACGTCAACCTTTGTCAACCCACTTCTACCCGTCCGCCCCATTCCTCAGAAATGCCAGATGAATCGACATGAGGGGCCAAGGCAAAATGACAGGTGCTAAAAGTTTGACAGCGCAGACTGAATATATGTGTTCTGTGGAACGTGAGGCGTAAGGGGTGTGGAGGAGTTGTATCGACTCTGCATCAAGCCTTGAAAGATAACACACCATTGACAGGCACACTCTATCGGCCTGGGGGGAGGGTGGGGTGGGTGGGAGGGAGGGTTTGAGTGGGCAGGCGCCCTTGCACTTCAGCAAACTCACAGCCGCCAAGACACGGCAAGCGCTACTCGCCCCCAGTACTCTATCCCACAAGCACTATTACAGCCGAACAAGGTGGGCTTTTATCACATTGCTAACCCTGACTCAGAAACTGCATTTCAGTCCCCTCTATATCCTCCCCCACCCTTTTTGGACAGGGAACACAAACAGATTTACACCACAGGAGTATTCTTGCTCGGTCTCAGTGTGTTTAAATCAGTGAGTCAGAAGTGAGAATGTAAAGTTTTAACACTTCTCTTCTCCTTGTATGAAAGCTTCTAGAGGAAAATAGAGGAAAGCCCTCACTGACTACAGAGGCATATGCTAGTCAGAAGATGGATATGTAGACATGTTTAATGGTTTAAGACTGACCCTGCGGTGAAACAATTCCACTGGCCAGAGATCTCTAGCCCTCTCTAGGGGACTGCACTCACAATGCTAGACTTGGCTCTCAAGTGCAGTTTTTTGGTCAGTCTCAGTAAATGTGTTGTTAATATCACTTACTAACTTGTAGAAGACTAGTATTCTCTGGATTGAAATAATATGGGGCTGTTTTTTTAATTTAAATGAATGATAATACATTTTGTAGTTACTTGTGATTAATGACCATTTTACAATTTGCTTAAACATTTTTATTAATAAAGATGTACTCCCACTTAAAAGCAATTCACTGAGTTACAGACATTAATTAAAAATAACATTGATTTCCCTAAAAAAGCGAATTTTGCCTGACCCCAACAAATAAATATAAATGACCTCATAATACCTAAACCAACTAACCTCATTTGTAACCCTACATCTAATTGTAGGCTTCACCCTAAACGTAAACCCTGGAGATAAAAACATTGTGGGATTCAATGAGGTTTTATTATAATTTCTGTTTTAAAGAAATATTAAGATTTACATATGATAATACAAATTACACAAAAATTCAGCATTCTATGTTATTACCTCATTAATATTACATGAGGGATTTTTGTAAAATGCTCTAGAAATTAATATCTAGAATTAGAAAGAAAAAAACGTGTTCATCTAGAATTAACTAATTGTCTCATATCATATGGCACGTATGAAGATAGGAGAAGCGTTTGTTTGTAGATTCTGGCTGTATTTAAGAGGATGAAAACATTGCCGGCAACTGCCAGAACATGTGAGCAGAGTGGAGCAAGGACCTGGGCGATCCTAATTTGACTGGAGTGAGGACCGCTTAAGTTATCACACAACTTACTAAAAACTTGAATAAAGAAACTGATAAAACCCAAAGGTGCAAAATAAAGGTAGCAGGAATGAGGGGATGGAGAGGGAGCACAGTGATTTAGTAAACACAACTAAAGAATCATTGTAGAATACGTGCACACGCTGTTGGGTCCTGGTTAGGGGCCCCCTAGACCCTTCAATGCACCTGGGGGTCACAGTCAGGGCCTGGCTACGCTGGTGCCTCTATGCGTCTCTATGCCCACTTTTCAGTTCTCCCTAATTAGAGGCAGCTGCTCCATATTGCCTCTAATTGGGGACCTGGGGGTCTTCGGGTTTTGGCTGCCAGTTGTGTTGTGCCTCTGTTTGTGTGTTGTTGCGCCTTTTGGGGTTTTTGTGGTGAAAAAATAGGAATTACCCTGAACCGTGATGCTTTCTTGCAGAAAGAAACAAAGTGGGTAGCTACATTGTAAGTATGGATTAAAACATTAAGTTATAATTTAAATGTTTTATATTTCAATAGGGTATTTTGTTTAATGTCCAAATGTAGGGGACTTTTACAATGAGTTTACTTTTTGATTTTGTCATTTTGTCATCTTAACTAAGCTTAAACTTCCAGGCTTAGTTTCTTTGTTAAACTTCAGATTTAATTTCACAGTTCAGGGCAAGGGAAAAACGCATACCCAATTAACCAGACACATAGCTACTTAATCGTCTTCATGACTGCACCAGCAGTTTGCACAAAGTAATGCACAATATAGTGCACCCTCTGTTTGGCTAATACAGGATTATTCAGTGCCGGCCCCAGCTGTTTGGGGGCCCTAAGCAAAATGTGATTTGGGGGCCCCCTCTCCCCAGTGGTCCGGGGCTCACAAGCAATCTGGAGCCCCCTGGCAAATTGGGGCCATAAGCGGCTGCTTACGTTGCTTATGCCTAGGGCTGACCCTGTCTATATTCTTTAGAATGTAAACACGTTCAAAATTTGTGGTCACTTGTCCCTGTTTTTGAATTTATTTGCAACTCCCAAAGTTGTCTCTTCACTGTTGACGCTTAGACTGGAGTTTTTTTTATACATTCTATTGACAAAATGTTGTTTAAAAATGCCTGAGCAACTTGGCAGTCGATAGTGCTTAATTCTTTTGTTGATGTATACAACTAGTAATAAGATAATAGTCCTGCTTGAGTTCCACGCCACGTTCCTCGTACTCTGGCAATTGCTAATTGACTGATCTGCAAATTAACTTGTATCATAAAAAACATTAAATAGTTTTGTGTATGCTGGCTAGCATTCATAAAAGATCAACTACAACAATTCTAGCAGGTCTGAGTTCATGTACAGTTGTGGGCGATATATGTTTTGTAACACGGACTAGCCACAAGCAACTGCAACTATAATTAGGATAATTTGCTTAAATAATGACCTAACATAAGGAATGGCTTTACTGTGATTAGTCTAACTGTTGTACATTTCCATTAAAGAGGCATTCATACCTGTCATTGTAAACAGCTAGTGCTATGTAGCTAATCCTGCACATATTGTGCTTTTCTGGAGAAATTATCTTACATTAACCTGGGCTTACACATGTTGTATGTTTCTTTTTATGCTTTGTATACATGTTTCTTTTTATGCTTAAAATACATCAGTTTCCATGTGGTAAAGAGTTAGAATTAAGTCAGAATTGTATGTTAACATGTTAAATTTAACAGAGTTATTAATCAGCCATGTTTGAAATTTTCCTCTCAAGTGGTACAGCATTACACAGAAGTGCAAAAAGACACCATTGCATCGATTTCAGACTGGGTCACAGCCAGCAGTGACCAGGTGTTCCGAAGGGTGGCACACAATGGATAGCACTGTCTGGGTTAGGGGTGAATATATTGCCTGACTCATTGCACTCCAACAACTTATTATGGTTGGTCAGGGGATTGCTGGCTGTTTGCCAGCGTTGGTTTGGCTAACTTCTGGGTTAACAGGCAATTTAGATTAGGGGCTGCACATATCGGTATAGAAGGTTTCGACGGATGTACATTAAGATGCATCACCTGAGCCTACGGGAGAGTAGCTGCAATACGACAAGGTTATCCGTATACAGTAATGAAATTGGACAGACATGGGGGGTAGAAAGAAATATTTCAAAAGGAAGCCTCGTTCAATTTTCTGTTATGAAGTAATGAATCCTGTGATAATATGCAATTAGGGCCCACAGAATGGAATTGTATTAAAACATTCCCTAATTTGGCAGCTGCCAGTTTTAAATGTATTGGAGCAGGCCACACGCTCATATATGCAGACACACAGAGACCTGCATGCAGCGGACCCCTTCAATATTGAACATAGGCGCAGGCCGTTCGTCTCTGTATTTACATGCAAATGGCCTACAACAATCTGCGTCCTTCCCATACTGTAGGATCTCTCCAGCAGGCCGGCTGGATGGGCGATGACTAGTCAGATGGAGGGACCACATCAGATGGTCTTGCATGGCTACAGAGCCAAAGCACCAAAAGGAGAGCCTGGCAGTTAGTGAAACAGCAGGGACTCCCACATTCAACATCTATCTTCTATTAAAATCAGCACCATTTAAAGTGCTATTGCGTGCTATGAATTAAGAATTGTAACACAAAAGACTCACCTGTTCCTTAAAAAATGGTTCAGCAAAGTAGAAAGGATTCTCTGATGAGAAACCGTTACCTCTACACACCAATACTTGCATTTTATGAATATAATCATCCCAGTGATGTTGCTCTAAAGGCATCAAATAAATCAAGGGTCATATTGTAAGACCCCATGTCAAAGTTCATGCAAATACCAAGTTGTAATATTTATATATTTTTCGTAATATTAACAAAACTGTAGGAGCCAGTGGGGTTGGGGTGGGGGGGGGGCATTGTTCTTGGAGCTAACTATGAGCAATATCTGGCTTTAATTGCCAAAAGTTAATTATATCAAAAAAGTTAAATCACATTTCTTTTACTTAATGTGTAAAACTTTAGTGGCTTTACGAAAAAAAGATGCAACTTTAAAATAGCACTTCCTCAATTTGTTCCTTGCTATAAACAAAGTTGTTAGAAACAGTTTTCCAAGTGCCAATTTAAAATGGTCCTATTTTGTTTCAGTTATTTCATAGTCAGTACTTGGATGACTCTGGTTTCTCCCCAGAACTACCTGGGGATTGTTTTTGTTAAACTAAGCAAGGAACAAATCCATAACTTGTTTGTTAAATATAAATCACAGAGATTGTGCATATGCATCCCTTTGTTGAGGACAAATTAATTATTGTAAGGGTTCAAAACTAATTTCTCACATTTGCTACTGAAGGTAAGATAGTAATAGTTTACTTGTTGCGATCTCAGCCAGCTGTTAGTGAAAGATTAGAAGCAAACCTACCAGCTACTGAGTTATTTGCACATCCCTGTCTTAGTCCCCTTTACTTAGTTTGCAATTGATGTATCATCACCACTTGGGACTATTTAAATGCAACTGTCAGTTGAGGACCTGTGTGGCAAACTAGACACTAATGCATTTGTCCTCTTGCTTGTTTGTACACCAGGGCCACCCACTCCTCTTTCTATTCGGTTTAGAGTCAGTTTGCGCTGTTTTGTGAAGTGAGTACTACACAAGTGTACAAGATTTTCAGTTGCTTAGCAGTTTCTTGCATGGAATAGCCTTCATTTCTCAGAACAAGGATAGGCTGACGTGTTTAAAAAGTTTTGTTTCCGGCCATTAAGAGCCTGTAATTCAACCTGATGATGATGATACAGAACTAGTCTGAGGAAGGCCAGGTTTATTGCTTCTTTAATCAGCTTAACTGTTTTCAGCAATGTTAACATAATCACATAAGGGCTTTTAAATGATAAACACAACATGTCATTGGAACCCTGTAGTGAAGTTTGCTTAATGGGCCTCTGTACACCTATGTAGATATTTAATTGAAAATAGCCGTTTCCAATAGTCACTTGAATAGTCATTTAAATAAAAAATTAACAACGTCTACACTGTATTTCTGATTCATTTAATGTAATTTTAATGGACGCATTTTCTGCTTTTCTTAAAAAACACAAGTGATTCCTAACTTTTGAACAGTTGTGTCCACCTCAGAATGTCCTCAAATCGGCCTAGCATGTGACAATCTTGTTTGGAAAAGTGATCACATTTTCCCAAACAAGAACATTGGTTAAAAAAAACGTTTAAAGCAGTTCTAAGTGCTATATTACTTCAGTGCTATGTTTGGTGTCCTAGAGTGTTCCAGGCAAATTAGACCTTAACCCAATTGTGAATATGTGGAGTGCCCTACAAGTGTCCTTATTTGATTAACATAATTATTTGCTTCATCTGTGATAATGTTTTGGCACATCAGTGTATAATGAGCATTATTTAGAAGCCTTGTCATTAGTAATTTGTATTTTAAAGCTGACTCAATCCTGACCCCCCCATTTCCAACATCGTTAATTCACCTCCGATGAATATGAAAGTTACCTTGGTGAAAATCACTTAAACCCCTTTGGACTGGTATACTGACATCGCTCCTTGTTAGCTCAATAAAACAAATGACACACAAACGGAGATCCCCTAAGAAAATCTCCACTACATGACGCTTTCCAATAACAAAATAGTGTGATAAAGCTGTACATCCTATTATAATACTCAATCGTAATCAGGAGTAGCCCCCCACCCACACACCTACCACACACACAGCGTTTAGGCTGTCGAAAGGGGAGCCCCGGGCGAACGTGGTATGTGTTTGGGACACAGCAAGGCAGATGTGTGTGGGAGGTGTTAGGGTTGAAACCCCTTTCATAAACAGTCAAAAAAGAAAAATGGATGAAAAGAATAGCATCACATTTTGAGAACAATAACTCATTCAATAACCATTTTGTTTGGTATGTTTTATCATCTTAACAAGTAGCGTTTAGTGAAGTCATGTGGTATATATTTTTCAGAATGTGATTTTTTTTTAATTGGAAATTTGTCCAAAGCATCCTGGAATAACATTTGTGAGCAATACTAACATTATATTCCCTTACTCAAATGATTGTATGTCACAAAAACATTTGTTGAGGCGTGCTAAGCAAGGCATTGCAACCTATTACACGTTTGCAGAAACACAAACTTAGCAGATGTATTTTCTTATATATGGTATTACAGTTGTTGTGTTTTTTGTAGTTTATCAGGCCTCTTCGACTGTTGTTTCACTAACACTATTTTGACCTTTGAGGTTTTCTGTTTGTAGGAATTAATGGTGTGCTTGTTAGAGTTGGGGTTGGGGAGAGTGTGCAACCAGGTACATGTCTGAACCCTATCCAGCCACTCCGGGTATGTGTGAGTCAGAATGTGGGAGGAAGAGTGGGTGGTTTGGGGGATGCGCCACACAGACTTTGGTTACTTTCTCTTTCTCGCTCTTTACTTTCTTTATTCTCCTGAAACAAAACTAGAATTTTCTGCACACAATGAGGCGGTCTTTCCACTTGACAAAATAAACAGCATTGAGCCTCTCCTCCTACCTCTGAACACTTCCAAATCTTGGCAGGACCCACATGCTTGAGGGTCAGCGCACGGGTAAGTTTTTGGCTAATCCATCACAGCCAATGCCAGGTATGTCCCACTCTGGGCTCTGCGTGTTCTACGGGATGCGTGGAAAGGGTCGCTGGCCACCCCCACCCATCACCGCCTCTGCTCCTGCCTGGCAGTGACTGCGAGTGTAGCCGAGGTTCCCATAGCAGGAAGAGGAGTTTGTGACCCCGCAGCCTGCTGGCCCTCCTCCCTGCCGAGACCAGAAGGCCAGCTCCTGAGCTCTGCCAGGTCCGCCACAGTCTAGGGCAGTGATGTCATAATGGCAGGAGTCTGTGGGCGGCTGTTATTGGTGAGTCCTCCCAGCACCGGTTTACGAAGTTCCATCATCTTGTTGTGTAATTTGTCGCTTGCTAGGGGGGCCCAAATAACTTTAGGCGGAAAACAAGATGTTCTTCAAAATGCTCGAGCGCTCTTGCAAATGTATATGCACCAATGTTAAGTGTAGATGTTCTTGTCAAGATCTTAAGAAGGATCTGGTGCGCAAGCAGGTTTTTTGTTTTGAGTGGACATTGGGTAAGGGAGCCCTCCCTGCGATTGTGTTTATGGTTTGGTCCTATATCTGTAAAGAGCAGCAGGAGGGGTGAACCATCACATTTGGTGCCCAGCGTGGGGGCAGGTGGTGAGCTGTCGCACTCCAACTCTCCCAAGTACTTTTCTTCTGTCATTTTGTACAATTTTGACCAACCACATTTTCATCTGCTAATTGGATACTGTTAGCATAATTCATACACATTACAAAAATAATTAATAGGTACATCTACAACTCTAATGTTCAAGATTCTTCTAAATAAATTATTTGTAGAGATAACGGTGGAACCCTAAGTCCTATGAAACAAATGTACTGGATAACCAACTGGAAGGGTTAGAAAACCGCTGAACTTCCTATATAATTGCTCCAAAAGTTAAGGGCTTTATATTCACCAGTGACCTTTGAAAGTCTTTTAAGCAAGGTAAAAGTCAATACATTTCTATTTGTTCTACTATATGTAGAATGCAGTTTAGTTTACATGGGATTGCAGGTTTTCCTATTTACAAAGCATGTAGAGGTGTGTAATGTTTATCATACGTACACTTCAACTGTGAGAGACGGAATCTAGAGGACAATAGACAAGCAGCTTGGTGAGAAGGCAACACCTGTTGGCACAATTATTAGAACATGGAAGAAGTTCAAGATGACGGTCAGTCACCCTCGGTCTGGGGCTCCATGCAAGATCTCACCTCGTGGGGCATCAATGATCATGAGGAAGGTGATGGATCAGCCCAGAACTACACGGCAGGACCTGGTCAATGACCTGAAGAGAGCTGGGACCACAATCTCAAAGAAAACCATTAGTAACACACTACGCTGTCATGGATTAAAATCCTGCAGCGCACGCAAGGTCCAGCGCATGTCCAGGCCCGTCTGAAGTTTGCCAATGACCATCTGGATGATCCAGCGGAGGAATAGGAGAAGGTCATGTGGTCTAATGAGACAAAAATAGAGCTTTTTGGTCTAAACTCCACTCGTCGTGTTTGGAGGAAGAAGAAGGATGAGTACAACCCCAAGAACCCCATCCCAACCATGAAGCATGGAGGTGGAAACATCATTTTTGGGGATGCTTTTCTGCAAAGACGACTGCACCGCATTGAGGGGGGGATGGATGGGGCCATGTATCGCAAGATCTTGGCCAACTCAGTAAGAGCATTGAAGATGGGTCGTAGCTGGGTCTTCCAGCATGACAACGACCCGAAACACACAGCCAGAGCAACTAAGGAGTGGATCCGTAAGAAGCATCTCAAGGTCCTGGAGTAGCCTAGCCAGTCTCCAGACCTGACATTTTTTTGGGAGGGAGCTGAAAGTCCGTATTGCCCAGCGACACCCCCAAAACCTGAAGGATCTGGAGAAGGTCTGTATGGAGGAGTGGGCCAAGATCCATTTTCTAATAATTGCGCCAACAATTGTTGCCTTCTCACCAAGCTGCTTGCCTATTGTCCTGTAGCTCATTCCAGCCTTGTGCAGGTATACAATTTCATCCCTGATGTCCTTACAAAGCTCTCTGGTCTTGGCCATTGTGGAGCGCTTGGAGTCTGTTTGAGTGTGTGGACAGGTGTCTTTTCTACAGGTAACAAGTTCAAACAGGTGCAGTTAATACAGGTAATGAGTGGAGAACAGGAAGGCTTCTTAAAGAACACTTAACAAGTCTGTGAGAGCTGGAATTCTTACTGGTTGGTAGGTGATCAAATACTTATGTCATGCAATACAATGCAAATTAATTACACATACACATACAATGTGATTTTCTGGATTTTTGTTTTAGATTCCATCTCTCACAATTGAAGTGTACGTATGATAAAAATTTCAGACCTCTACATGCTTTGTAAGTAGGAAAACCTGCAAAATCGGCAAGTGTATCAAATACTTGTTCTCCCCACTGTATACATTATATTACATGCTTGACAGGTGGCGTCATGCACCCCTCCAGCATCTTTTCATTTGGTCTGTGTTGTATAAATGTCCTTTGTGATTCGAACACTTACACTATGCTGTCCATAACACTTGTCAAAACCTTTGTCAAATCTTCCTCTGTCCATTGTCTGTGCTTTTTTTGCCCATCCTATACATTTTACTTTACTCTTCACTGTTGGTGTTGAAAATTGTTTTTTTGTAGGTACAATTCAATAAAGCTGCCAGTTGAGGACCAGTGAGGCGCCTGTTTCTCAAAGTAGGTGCTCTATCGTATTTGCCTTCTTGCTCAGTTGTGCATCGAGGCCTCCCACTTCTCTTTCTATTCTGGTTAGACCATGTTTTTGCACTGTTATGTGAAGGGGGTAGACCAATGTAAGAAATCCTCCTTTTTTGTCTAGTGGTGTCTTTTACTAATTACGTATCTGTCAAGTCTATCTCAATGTAAAGATGGTTGCTAGCTGGTAAATTCATGAAAGGTTGTGTCTGTCTAGCACCGATCACATTTCCACAAGAACCCCGATGCCAAATAGGTAATGTAAACATTTCATATTCCTGAGGTTGGCAGAGTGTGACCTACAGAGAGTCTACAACACAGGTTTTAGGTATGCCTTTGAAGATATTCAATGTAATCTTTCACTTCCAGCATTAAAATGTCTACACAGTATTTCTGATCAATTTGTTGTTATGGACGCAATTTATTTTCTTTTGAAAACAAGGACATTTTGTTGTGACGCCAAACTGAGTTGTACCACAGTACCATGTTTCAATTAGACAGTAAAGGTGAGTTTGTATTCTTTGCTAAAAGCAATAGACTGGATTCGTCATTACATGTACACTGGAAGTAGCAGCATAGGCTACTTTATAACCAAAGACCAAAACAATAGTTAATACATACTATATTTTTCTCTCGTTGTTCTCGTGCATATATTTTCTATATTCTGACTGGGTTCTTTGATTTAGGCAGAAACAAAGAGTCTACTGGTCAAGTTCTGGCCAAGAGTATTGAAGTTGTTTTGAAGTAAATATGTGCTCCTCTATGCTAAAGAGCCTTGAATCATTTAATGTGTTGCCTGATTTGAGACTACAGGAAATAACACCAGTAGGGTGCCAGACATTTGTCTTGCGTGAGTGTATGTGCCCGTACACACATGTGTTTGCACATGTACGGTATGTACTATGTTTGCAAGTGTGTGCCCGTCTGGTCTCTCCAACTGGTTGATCTTTCACATTTTGCATGGGCAGGATAGATGGGCTGCCAGGGTGCAGCCGGAGCCCGGGTACAGTACGCTAGCAGTGCCCGGCATTTATTAGCACCTCCCAAGCTGTCTGCACTTTCACCAAACGCTCTCTAACATGCACTCACTGGCTCCCCGCTCCCTCCCGTCACCTTGTTTAAAGGCTTCACCACGCGTTGGCTTCACTGAGCCACAGCTGAGGCCTCCATCTTTGGCTTGGTGCAAGTCAACTTTGGTAGAGTTCACCCATCTCCACTCAACTTAATTCAAGTCCTCCAGTAGAAATCCTTCACTGGTCAACAAGAAATGCTTCGTTTCATCACTACGCACTTGATCGTGACGTTGGTATGGCTTGATTCTTAAGTCTATAATTCATTCAGTAGTAAACTATATGCGGATGAACAACTCACTTTAAATTGTTTATTTTTTACCTTTATCTCATTTAATTTTCTCCACTTCTCAGATTCTGTTTAATCAATTTGAACTATGGTCCCACTGCAACAACTCTTAACAAATTCAGGAGATTTAAAGATTTTGGCAAGCTTTCCTCATGTGTCCAAGGCAAGCCTTTTTATATTTTTGACATATTGCTCTTCTGACAACAAAGTCACATGGGTGAACACACAAGAGAAACCACAGCAGCAGGAAGTTTGGGTACAGATGGAGCATTTTAAACCTCTTATGTTGTTCCAAATGACTTTGGGTGTATTAGCCTAATTTATTTTTGCTGTGTGACAAAATGTCAGATTAATTTCTTTGTTACTCTTTTGAATTTGTGTCCATGTTTTTATCTGTGGTTAAACTCACGATTTGGCAAAGAAAGTAGCTTGTCTACAATTTTGGTGTGTATCTCATCAGTTACAGTATATTCTATGTTTATATTGTTTTGTGTGTCTGCAAATCTTTAGTAGAATGTTTGTTTTATATAATATTTTGCCAGTTCCCAGTTTGCTTCGAGGCGCCAGAGGGACTGTCTACAGCAAAATGTGACCAGCAAGATACACGCTGATGATGCTTATATTCACCCTGGGTGATGCTGGTCTATTTGCATCGCCCATGGAGCTTCTCAGCCACTTGTCAGGGCACAGTCAAGGCTCATTCTCAGACTGCATGTTCAGCTTATAATATTATTGTTGGTCCTTGGAAATAAATCATATTTTGGTTGAAATGTTTTACCAAAACCGGGGCCGGGACCTGCAAAATGCTGTGTAACAGACCTGTGACATCTCCATAACTCATTCATGTCATGGAACCTCTCATGGTTACCCTTGACTGGTCGGAGGATACTGTGACCTTAATCGACACTAACAGGTGCTTATGAACCACTCTGCATAGTGGCAGGTCTGCAAAGAAAGATACCATATTGGTCCCCCCCACACACACACACAACTTCATCCCCATTATCACATTTATATTCATCCCTAAGACAATTGTTGTGCAAATGAATGCTACTACCCCAGAGAGAACCATGAGGGATGGGGGGTGGGAGTGGCTGGGGGTGCGTTGGCTGACCCAAGGTCTGAATCTGTGGGCTCCTGACCCGGTTGCAGGTCCAAATGGCATACTTTGGGCTAGTGAGTGAGGTGTCTCTTATTTTACTCCTCAGCCCTGCTTTCCTCACAGGATCAACAGGCAGGGGATGCCTGTGAGGACTGAGACCGGGGTGCAAAGAAACACAGTGGGAGGGGTGTTTACCATAGTTCTGGCAGCCTGCCAAGCTGGGCTCCTTTTAATAACTGGATGGTGGCCATGACGCCCAGTATCAAGTAGTATCTGTGGCTGGTAGTCACACTGTCCTCTCACTGTTACCAGAGGATTATAACATCATTGGCAGACTTAAACGCTGTGAGACAGAAACTGGCATTTTGCATTCTCTGCTATGCGCTGTTTGGTTCAGCTTGAAGGGCAGGTTACGTTTTTGGTTAGAAGGCTGTATTTCAGTTCTCAGTGCTTATTAAGTTCTATTCACACATCTAAGACAAAGAAATGGTAAAATGAATAGTCAGTGGAATGCCTCAAAGCTATTTGATCCGAGCAACGTCTGCTGAACCATAAAGCGCTTGTAATTCATTTTCAACTGTTAGTTGTCAGCCTCATCGTCGTAACAGCCGATAGCCTCTACAGCAAAATGGCTAGCCTGTGGGGCTAATGTAAATGCCAAGGGCATTTAATGCTAATCCAGACTGAAGGTTTGATCCATGGTCGCTTGGTGTCTTGGCTAAGCTGAAGCATGTTCTGACTGTCCATCCCGGTGCACTTATGGCTCCAGTGAAAAGCACAGGGCACACTGACAGCTACTTGGTTCAAATGTAGTTTCGGGCCAATTAGCTCAACAGCAGACCGACCCCCCCCCCCCCCCCCAAAAAAAAAAAAATCAGCAAGCTGTTCTGCCGTGTTTGAGGGGTTAATGGTATTTGATAGGGAATGTATTTGGACGCTAACCCACGTCGTGTTCAATACCATCATAATGAATGGGGAAGGTGGGCCCAAAGTCCTGGGGCCAATTAACGCCTCCAAATGCATCTCGCTAACTCATCATGTGGAGGCTCTGTCTGTGTTAGCATTTGTAATGATACGGAAAAAGGATTTAAAAACATCTCTTAATCACTTTTATCATATGATTCCTGGTTATCCTTGTGCTTCGTTATTCTTTCGATGGATTTGATCTGTTCTAATATGCATTTCGCTGTGTATGTGTATCCCATTTACACTTCACATTTTTCATATTGAGAAATGTTTGTTCTATATAAATGGGAATTCTGTCCATATGGAAGATTAACATAGTGCTTTTTCTGGCATGGGTGCCTAACATTTATTGGTAAGGATGCTATAAATTTACCATTCAACAGCAATATAATGAAGACCTGACACGTGCCTGCCTTAATTTTAAATGCATACACATACAAAGAAAGAAGTGAAAACCCTTTTAACTTATTGGATCTGTGTCACGGTGCTTAGCCAATATAGTGTTAGAGTATAGAGTTTATAGAGTGTTTTTCTAACAAAGGTATGTCATGACAATGATTAAACAATGTTGCCTCACTGTCAAAGTACACAGATCATTAGAATCTCCAAGGATTTTAAAGGATTTTTAAAACAGACAATATTTAAATACGTGGTTCTCCTTGTAGCCCGGTTTTAAATTTATATTCCAAATGTTCAGGCAGTACAAATGACATGTATTTACAGCAACATTGCTTTTGGAGGCAGAACTGAAAAGAGGCCACCGCTGAATCCAACTAAATTTAGGAGTAGCCACGCTTTTGGGACAGCATGCTGTGTCCAACATGGGCCTCTTGCTTTTTTTTTTTTACCATGCCACGAAACAAACGAATGGTGGGCGAGAAATGGAAAATTGATAAAGGCTGCTCCCATGCCAGGTTTGTTTTCCAAGTGAACAATACCAGCATTGTTCAGCAGGGGCTCTGGCATGCCTGTCTGTGGATCAGTGCAAAAATCAACAACTTAGGATTCAGGTTCCAACGACGAGTACACTTTTAGCACTTAAAATAATAGAAAATTCAAACAAAATGGCACAAGTTTATTCAGTGAACGAGAGTGGCATTGAGGGAAATACTGGGGCCTTTTTTTGGAATGACGAGGAGTCTGATCCAGTCTGATAGGCTTCCTCCGAACCTCAACAGTCCGTCTTTTATTCATCTAGATCTTGGAACAATGTAAACCATAACCGGCCCGATGCTGTGCCCCTCAGGCTACAACATGTCGGTCCCTTTCTTCACCGGCTCACCATGAGCTTTTTGGGCAGATGCTAAATGCAAACGGCGTATACTCCAAGTCCCCGGCTCAACTCCCAAACCCTCCTGCTCCCCACCCCAGCTTCTCCCCTCCTTCACATTCGACGTGTTGGCCTTTGTCTGTCTTAATTGAGCTCACCATTTAATGAGCTGTTTAATACTTATTGAAACAGAACTAGTGCTGCGGGTTAAATACATCTTAATGCACCGCGGCTAATTTGTTCATTAAAAGGAAATGTTAAGGCTGGTCGAGAGCTGCCGGATTGCGGCTATTCATTAGGGGGTTTCTTAGGCGGTGGGAGTCATGAGTTTGTTCAAGTTTCATATTGTCACCCAATTATTTTATTTCGTATAGTAATGTCGAGCCTGGATAATTTGGTTGAGTTTAAGGTGAAGAAATATCAACATTCCAATTGAATTTTGGACAGAGACAGGAAGATCCCTCTTGTTTTATCCCAGTGCCTTGATTAGTGTGGAATGCATATTTGTTGGACTAATCACATGCTCGCATATTGCTTCATCAATGCAGAACATGTCAAAATAACGAAACGTAGTGCGTTATCTCACTCTTTAGTGAACCACAACGTATCCTCATCTATCTGAATATGACGACATTCTGTAGTCATTGTTACAAAGAAAAAGGTATGCGTTCAAGTGCATCTGTGACTGGTGTACATTTGAAAACACTGCGCAACTGCTACTTTAGTTTGTAGTGTCAGTTGTCAAAGTCTGAGGCAGGCGCAATGCGGACACTGAGCTGGCCCTCCCCATGCTAATGTTTCTGACTACATGGTGGTGAGCTGCTCTGTGGTATGTCAGCCCGGCCCAGCGTCTTTCTGTCAGGGCTTGGAGCCATACTCCATGGGTCTGGGCAAGTTGTCACAACCCTCATGTACCTTCCAACTCCAAGCCCACAAATTACATTTCACCACAGCTTCCTAATGATAGTCGCTTGTCGTAGTTTTTGCATTAGTTTCCCTTCTATTCGTTGAGAAGACATATTATTCAGACCTCACCTACAGCTTGCAAACGCAACCAAGTGTATCTCGATGCTAAAAAAAACAGCAACATTGCTTCGTTCTGTAGAATTGCCACTTGCGCGCATTCCGCTGACCCAGGCTTGCGGTCTTTTGCCTAATGACAGGCTTGAGGATATTGACGCTCTTGAATCTTCTTGTCTGGAGTCGAACAAGCAGATTGCAACCATGGTTAATGCTTTCTACCCCCCCCCCCAGCGCAACCCCCTACCCGCTGTAGCACTGCGCTTTAATTTCCCAACACTTTGAGAGCTTTTCTCACTGTATATTTTATCACTTTCTTTTAAGTGTGCTCAGCTACGCCTCGGCTCCTTTTAATAAACAGAGCCAAAAGATGAGAAGAACGACTCGCTCCTAAGATTATATCTTCTTTTTTTCTGTCTCATACTAACCGAGCGGGCATATATTGAAGGGAGCACACTTAACCAAACAATTTCTCACTGTATTAGCAAAATGTACGTTTTCACACCTGCAAATATAATTCTTGGTTCGTTTGGTAACCCGCTCCTCTGAGGGAATGCCACATGTCTTGTGGTTGAGGAGACAGTGAAGGCCTCATTCCGTCAGTTTATTGCTGACAAAATGGGCTTGTAGCTGTCATGGTATGGAACAGAAATTGAACAAATACACATTGCATTCAGTTAAGATGAACAGCTGTATTGAAACTCCTAACCCAATGATTGTCTGATCAAAGAATGTGTACATAGTAGAAAATATTAGACGTGTGTCCCTGGTTGCTATTTAGAACAGAAGAAATATATAATTTTTTTTGGATTCAATCACTCTGTTGCTAAAATTGTATCTTTATTGTGACTGTCCATTTTGAGTTGTTAAGCGGACAATATGTTGGCACGTTCCTGGGATGTCGATATCATCAGAGATGAATTATTTGTCACCTCACTGTATGTTTGCTAATGTTAGGAAATGGAAGTGCAATTGGAGTGTGACAGCAAGTCGAGAGTTTTCCTTTTTGATTGTAGAGAAGCTGGTAAAGATGTAGGCGTGTATTCGCACCAAGGTAGCTCGCTGCTGACACTCTGAAGACACATTCTATTTGATAGTGCCAACGAGTTCATGAATGTAATCCCGTGGATGTCAGCTCACGTATGGTTTTCATAATGAGGTTGTGTGAGGTTAGAAGAATTTGATTCATAAGTGGAATAATAAAACGCATATGTTCATACTTGACGTGAAACACCAAAAAAAACAACAACTCTACAATTCTTGCCTTTTGTAAAATGTATATTCTATGGTAATGAGATCTTATAAGCAAATTGCCATTGCGACTGCGAGGACCGATTTAATTTCCCTCCTCAGGGGTCTCGGGCATCTCGGGCTCCGTTGTCACCGTGTCGGCCTCTTCTGTCGGCGTGCACAAGTCCTGACAGGGATCTATTGAACACTACTCTGAGCAGGTGGATCAATCCTCCGATCAATTTTGCGCCTGTTGATGAGGTGCCCAGATTTCTAAGGGGACAAGTCAGGGCCTGTGGCTTACAGTGACCCCCAACCAAATGGCACTGTATAACCCCTCCTAAGATAGTACAGAGCTACGGAGTCTAATTGCCCGCCACCACCCACCTGCCTTCCACACCCCTTTATGGGCCCCTTCCTCCCTTCCACCTCTCCCCATTTCCACACGGCCTCAGGCCAGAGAAGCCCTTGTGGCGGTCTGCCGGACCGGCTTAAGAGGCTCGGGAGAACATCCTCGGCTTGGGCCCTCACTCACACTCCACTCGATGTGTTAATAGATCCAATGCCATCTTATTTTCTCACCTCGGTTAGACAGCGAGGGGCGGCGAGGCGGGAGTGGCGGTCTGGTGGGTGCAGGGGGGGGGGGGATTAAAGGGAGGTTGCTGCTGCACTCTACCAAGGGGTTCAAATAAGAGGCAGGGGGCAGAAGTTCATCAGTGCAAGATTGGATAAAGAGAGGGACGTGAAAGAAAGACAAAGAACAACTTTTTGTTGTTGTTTTTTTTTAATTGGATGCCTCCTGGGGCCACTTTAGCTGACTTGCTGAAACGCGAGAGCGGGGGTCGCACTTTCTGCCCCCACACCGTCAACCATAACGTCAATATCTCAATGTTTCATTCACAGCATTTCAGAGGAAACAAGCTATCATACTGTATCCGTTATTATCACAAGTTTATGTGTGAAATAATATAAAGAAATTACAACACACATTAAACATAATGGCTTAATAGTTTAAATAGTTTTAAAATCAGGCAAGACTGTTACATTTGGTCATTTTTCTTTGCGCTGAAGGGTAGAGAATCAGGTATTTCCATAGAACTGTGCCTTAGTATGAGTTAAAGAAAAACCAGACCACAAATGAAGGCTTTAGCGAAAAAGAATGCAGGGATGCACAGATCCGACATTAGTCATGACTGACATCTGCCACTTGTTCAGGCCATCAGTTCGTTTCTGAAAGCTATCCTGTTGAGGAGTTGTGTTTCTAAGGTGTGTGTCTCATAAAATTAACCACAGAAGGAATGCCGCTGTTGTTTTAAGTCAGGTACTCCAGTGAATTGGTTAAAGGGCCAAAGGTTTTCCAACAAGAAGTGGACATTTGAATTATTTGGTTTACATGTAACCATGGTTATATTTAGTTTACCTGGATCATTCTTAAATCCGCATGTAATAGGGACATAGTTAATTTTAACAGGAATGCAGTGATCCTCCAATGATACTGTCAGAGTGCCTGCCTATTTCCCATGAGAATGTAAAATGTCTGACCCTTTTGCGATCTTCCCCAGGTATTTAAAAGTTCACTGGATCACAATATATAAAGGATCCCATCCTCGCCTGTCAGGAGTGAATGAGGAGGGGCTTCTAGGCTGGCGTGGACTGGGCTCCGTGCTTAGAGTGTCTGGTCCCTCACCCTCCCCCTGTCACGTGGATCACGTTGCTGCTCTCCGAGCGCCAGGGACGCAACGTGACAGCGGGGGAGGCTTCCATGTCACGGAGGTGGAACTGGGCACTTCGGCTGGGCGGCCTAACCTGAGGCACCCCTTTGGGTCTGTGGCGTGTGAAACCAAAAATAACACGTTGTGCGTACGGTGGATAAGGTGTCTTGTGTTGATGACACGGTCAAGATGGATCCCGACCACCGTAGCTGTTCCTTGTCCGTGCATCCCCAAGACTTCGACCCACCAGGTGGAGAATTTAGGACGGTATTAGGATCCAGGTTTCCTACACCTAAAATCTCCAGCTACTCTGCCTGAGGTCCACACAAAACATAAAACTTTATATATTACCGGAACGTCAATAAGCACATTAAAAAGACGCTACAGCCCGGCATTTAATTAAATGGTAATTTGATGGGGTTTCATTGAAGAGACGGCTCCAAAAGGCAAGAAGAAGGATGGATGCAGTTGAATGACCGAGCCTGTCGCTGTGAGGTGAGAAGGGGACACAGACTTGTCAAAGGTCACCAAGGGCCGGCTACAGCTGCATTCATTCGCTCATGCTAGAACAAGTTGACAGGGATGCTGATGCACATGCCAACACTGAGTACAGGGACGCACACGTTTGACACACAACGGGTATCTGACTGACAGAAAGGGGTTATGGAATCGGGGTCGTGCCCCCCTGTACCACGCATCCTTCTGCTGTGCCGTTTCCCTAACAGCCTGGCTCATACAGGGTCACTGACCTGCATAGGAAACAGATGCTTTCAGGTGGCAACATTCAGAGGATGAACTGAGTCTGTTTGTTTGATAGTGTGTGATCTCTGTGTTGGTTGGAGTGATGAGTGTATTGTCTGTTTATCTCGGTTCGTGCTTGCATGTGCGTAAGTTGTGTGGCAGGTGGACTTGCGCATTCTTTTCTCAGGCAGTGCCCCCCTAACCTTCAGGGTCGGGTATATAATCCCTTCAGATCCCATGTTTAGGATTTGATTGAACTAGGTCCATTGGAATAGAAGACCAGATCCATTATGTTATGATGTTTTGTAATGGGACGTTACGTCATCCAGGATGAAAGCCATATGGTAACAAGGAACTGCCTGCATTGCCTCTTTCTCCCTCCTGAACCAGGCGCGCACGGAGGGTGAGCTAGGGGGAGTTGAGGTCACCTATGATATGCCGGAAAGGAAAACACACGCACGCTCGTGCCCGCTGCCCTTCAGTGTTTTAGCATGGCACTGCACCCCACTGGGCCCCCATAATGGCAGTGTTTGTGTTGGCCAGCAGGGTCTCTGTCCGTGCAATCAGAGGGGTCAGTGCCCATACAGCAGGCGTTGGACAGAGGGGTTCACACAGCATGGGCGGGGGGTACAACTCTGAGTTCGAAGGGGTCCACTCCGCAAACACTCCACCACAGATTCAAGCCAATGCATTCGCTGTCCATTGTAATGCCAAGATAGTCTGTCAGGGCCCCTTCTCTGTGGGCTTTGGCCTTGGCACCCATTTGTAAGGGAGGCTGGCATCGGCTAAATTCTAAGCGGCACCCTACAACCTATATATTGTGCATAGGGTTGTGGTCAAAAGTAGTGCACAATGTAGGGAACAGGGTCCCATCTTTGGACTCGTGCATAAGCTTCCTCGTGGCGCTGCATATGATTAGATGGACCATTGGGCAGCTTGGCTGCAGTGCCCGTCTGGGCCCTGGGCATGGGTCCACAGGGCAAGGGCATCAGGGACTTTGCCAAGGTGGAAGCGGATCTCAGGCTTGTTTACATTAGATTGCGCTGACCTTCTGTAAAAAGATCCTACCCCATCTAATGGATACCATTGCCAGTGTCTGTACATTCCCAGAATACACGTCTAACACTTGGTGTCTACTTGCAGAAACAGAACACCTCCTGCTTGTTTCTTGAAAAGAAAATGTACAAGAAGTGGCGCAAAGTCTTTTAAATGCAACTAAATGTTGCTTACAAAGTGTTGTTTTGCTTTATTTTCATGGAATAGGTAAGAGAAAAAACAATATCACCATCACTTGTGTATGGTAATGAGTTTCTAGGGTCATTTGAGTTTGTCTCTCTGTAGAATAAAGCAATATATCACATTTTAGTCATTTAACAGACACTGTAAATGAGATCTGGCTCAAGGCGAAAACAACATCCCATACCTTGACTGCTCCGGCATTTGATCTACCGACCTTTTAGTTACTTTTCAGATGATCTAACCAAAAGGCCACTTCCATCTATTCCTACCCATTGAAACATATTGGTGTAGATCTATTACTCAAAACTATTTAATGGAAGTGCGAATTAACTGAGATGAGAATAAATAATGACTATGGGTCTATTCACCACCATTATGCTTGTATAGCGAAGCACTCTCCCATGAATTAAAGCTCTTTCAAATATCTCCGTGACAGAGACATTTTCGAACGGCAGCCTAAGAAGCCACCTTCTCAACCTGATTGGGTGTTCTATGTGGAATGTCCGCGTGTTGCGTTCCACATCTCTTCATGGCAAAATGGATATCTACTCACCATACCGTATTGCTTCAACGGCCTCTTAACGTGTTACTGTCCCTTACAACCATACCCCAACGCTGGCTCAGCCCCACCCTCAACCGCCACCCCAAGCTTCCCCTACCCCCCTTGCACCCCACCCCTCTACTACGTTGTTTCCCTGAGGGTGGTACTCGCTGTCGCTTCTTCCACACTGCCTGTACGCCTCCTCGGCCCAGTCTCCTTCCCCCATCCCCCTTCCCCCCCGTGCACCACTGTGATTGAGCATTACGAGGTGTTTCACGCCTCTGTGCGTTAGCCCAGAAAGCGCTGAGGAGTGAGAGGAGAGGACGGCTGTGGGTAAATGATACGTATGGATCGCAAGGGGCACAGGGTTCAACAGAGGGTCAGGTCAGCGCTGCCAACGCACATCGTACAGACACACAGGCTATGGGCGGATGGAGACGCACACACGCCAACACTTTGTCTCTCACACTTTGGGAGATACTGTACACAGGAGCTACAGTTGGTTGTTTGAGCGGAGATTCCGATCCACAAAGCACAACCAATCTGGTCTGTCAGTGAATTTTTTATTTAAGTTTGGGGTTTTCTGTGCACCCCACAAAATATAAAAATGCTATCTGTTAGCAATCTAATTAACAAATGGTGAATGAAGCAACATATATTTTTTGAATTTCATATTTGTGGATGCAACGCTAAGCAGGTCGATTTTCTGTTATTGAACAAGCCAGAAAATAGGGAGGATACTAACTGGTAGGTTCTACTCGCTGGGACTTAACACCACTCCACTCAACACCACTCCGCTCAACATCTTACGAAGACGGCTGACATGCGGACATGAGGTGAACAGTCAAAAGCCGCTCATTGCGTCGGAGGCACAGAGGTTGACGTTGAGGTGTGGAGGGTGTTCAGCGAGTCAGAGCTCCATCGCTGACCTTTTCCCCAGGTCCCCTCCAATTAGCCCACACCCTGTTGCACACCCGTGAGCTGTGGGGACGTGTTCGATAACGCCTCCCTTTCGCCTGCTTAACCCCTCTGCCACAGAAGCCTCCCCTTCTCACCGCCTCCACACTCATTAGCCCTCCCCCACACCCCAACCCCACACCACCCAGAGGTAGACTTTGTTACAACCACTGTTTTGTCTAATAATAATAAGAATGATTATTATTATTACATTTTGAAATCACGTGTGACCGTACAGAAACCCACCCTAAAAACCAACAAAGATTAAAATGTTGAAGCATGGTAACAAGGAAAAACTCTTGAGCCGTTTTTTGGAACCATGGTAGAAACCTAAAGCGGAGCCAGTTTTCAAGTTGTGTACGGTTGTTTTCTGGTTGCGCTGGGTTGAGCTTCTGTTAGTATACAACGCTTTAAACCGGCTGTGATTCAGATGTAACGTTGACACTCGTATGCAGTACATGAGTACCGATGCTGCACGGTCCATTTCACCGTGGACCCAGTACTCATGTTTGTGATGGCTTCGTCGACTGACCTGAAACATGTATTGCTGGCCCTGGGCACCGCCGGCAGGGCCCGGACATCCTCCTCCCGGCTTTGTTTCCTGGTGTGGGGACACACTTGGAACATGGCTCTTTCAGCTTGAGTAAGCAGACTACAGGGCCTCTGAGCTGACACGATAGCCACGCAGATTGCACAGTGCCGCACCTGCACTACAAAGGGCCCTCAGTGTCCTCTCAGAGACTGGAGGTAAGTATGGGCTTGTGTATCCAGACCCAGGCCCCTTGTACTGTCGTGGGGAGAACTGGACCCCCCTCCTTCTCTTTCTTTTCGTCCGGTGTTGCTCTCCGGCAGCTCAGACATCCAGATCGATATTGTTTTCTAGACGGCTGCTGGGGTATGTCTGAGAAGGTCACGTGACTGCCATTGCCCAATGGGGGTCTGTCTGTCACTCTGTCTTTCTGTCTCACTCTCTCCGTGTCTCATCTTCTGGTTGAGGTCTTTGTCCTGCCCTCATCTGTACCCCTCCCCATCTCCTCAGCTGCTTGAAGGGAAACAACAGCTACATTTTTAAATGCTGTGGTACAGGTTAAAATGGATAGATGATGGAATACTGGTTAAAACGTCTAGCCTTTTAAAATGAATCCCTACAGAGTCTGTTAGAAATGTAGTTCTTCCCTCCAGTAGACCCAGATCACGTGTTATAGCAAGCAGATCATTGTAGCCCTGCCACAAGAATGGAAGCATGAATTAAAACGACAGAACAGGATTAAATGACCCGGTCACCTGCCACCTATTTCAGACCACGGCCAGCATATAAACTGTAATATTTTGCATTTAAGTGTAAAAGTTTTGACTGCTACACTATGTGTAAATCAGGATTGTTGTAAACACATTATTGATATCTCTCTTCCATAGCAACGAGTGTATGAAAATATATACAAAATATATTTTGATGACTCAATCAGACTCAATCAAACAATACCGATTTCAAAAATCAAGGTCTAAAAATTGTTATTTTCTCTTGGGTTCTCAGGGTTAAGTTAATGAATGTTAAACATTCATCTTTAAAGCTACATCAGAAGAGATGGTTTGACTGGAAAGGTTACAATATTTATTGAAGCATCACAGCTCTAAAGAGAGATATTTTGCCGGGGGAAATAATAAAATGGGAAAGATGGCTAAATCTCTGGAGTTTGGTGAGTAGGAGTTACAATGGTTTTTGGGTTGAGGCAATATTGTATGGGGCTGTTTTGGGTTTGGGCAAGAGGCTTATAGGTGAGGTCTTTGTGTGTATGAGTGTACAAGTTTGTGCGTGCGTTTGTGTGTGGGAATGTAGGTATGGAAATCTGGATATGGGTGTGTACGTATGTCACAGGGATGAACTGCTTGGTTTCTTCTAAACCAATAATTTGCATGCGAGATGGAACTGTTCCCTTATTTATGGGACAGACTTTTTGGCCTAATGGTTAAAGCATCTGAACTGTGAATAAAGGTTCCTAGATTTCCTCCCCATATAGCCGACATGCTAAAAACCAGAAATGTACTTGAGCAAGACGGTTAATCCAAATTTCCCCTATTGGCAACTCTGTATAAAAGTTCCTGCTAAATGGCAAAAACATACATTCCCATTCACCAGTCTCTTCCTTTCCTTATCCATTATCCATTCTCTCCATTTCTTTCCATCTCTGTCTGTCATTTTCTCCCTTTCCTCTCATTCCCTCTGTCATTTCTCCCCTTTTCTCCCTCCTCTCTCCATCCCTCTCTCGTCGCCTGCAACCCCGGGGCTCGACAAGCTGGCCAGGCCGCCGCATCTGCCAGCACATCTTTAGCGGCTTGGCAGCGAGCGGCGTCCGTCACAGGTTGTAATCAAACCTGCCTGGAAACAAACGGAGAGGGTCCTCCTTCTGGCTGATTAATCATAATGTAATTTTAATTAAAAAGCGCGGTGTCAAAGGGTTTAGCTGCCTGAGAAGTGAGCCCAGATTGGTGCGCAGCGGCAGCCCTCAGTTTGCGTGCAGGAAATGCGTCTTGACAAATCCACACGTCCGTGCCAAGAAAATGCAAAAAGGCGGCCATTACCGGGATATTGTCATTGGGTGGGTGCGCGGATGAGCGGGGGTGAAACGACTGAGAGGGGGAGGGGTGGGGACATGGATGGGGACGGGTGAGGTTCGGGGTCACGCTGTCATGGCAATTGGGCCTCGGTGCGAAGGCCAGCAACCCACTCTAGACAAGGGGGAGAAGGGACAAAGGGGCGAGATCCAGAGATTGTTTTTGTCAGTGGGGTGGGGTGGGGGGGGCATCGTTTGTCAGAGGATATCGTGACCTCGTGTGAGACGTACGTGCTTTGGGGTCCGTTGCAGCGGACCCTGGGGCTGTCTCAGGTGTATGGTCCGCTCAGCATCAGGCTACCTGTGCCTTACAAAGTCCTGGTGTAACGCGCTCCGGGGCCAACCTTAGCCATGTGCGGATGATAGCTAACTAAGACATGGCCAGTCTCAGTAAGGAGCCAGAGGGCTGGCTAGCTTCAGGAGGAGGCTTCTGCGGAGTCCTCGTGTGTCAACAGTAGAGCAGGCCAGTCCTTGGCGCTGAGATGCTTAAACAGCAACATGGTATTCAAGTTATTATGACAGATTAATAAGAAGATTATCGACATGGGTGAGCTGTGTGTCTTCAGGACAGTGACCGGGTGGGAGGGGCTTAGTTGAGGGTGGCTATTTGGAAAATGCCCCAAAGCCGGAAAGACATAGCCGCATCTGACAACGTGGCCCCGCATTACTGCTGTCTGGCACGAACACACGTTCAAGGTGAGGGTGTCGTCATGACGCAGGAATCCCATTACTCGCTGCACTGTGGGAAAACGTGGGATTCAGGTGGTGGCAGTGTGCATCCTTTCCCTGAGAGAAGCTCATGCAGATTCCCCTGGCGAGCTTCAACAGCCGAACGGTGTGCCCCGTTCTGGCCCTGGCCAGGGGACCGCCAAGGAAGACACAGCATGCCTGGGGGGGGGGGGGGGGGGGGGGA
>JACXGK010000185.1:27019-62413 GCA_016801125.1 Novumbra hubbsi | reverse complement strand
TGGGGTGAGGTCCGCGAGGTGACAATTCCTCGGGCCCTCTTGTTACACTGACCCCCGCTGCCCCCCCTCCATCTCACACACAGAGAAAGATATACCTCTTCTCCCCTCCTAACGTGTGACCTTTGGAGATGGTGGTGGTGGGGGGAGGATACTCTGAGGGGTTTTGGGGGCTCATGCTCCTCAGGGTCCTGGGCAGAGGGGGTGAAGGTGAGAGACCGTGAAGGGACTTCTTCCAGCCGGTCACAACATGCATGTGATTTCTCCCTCAAGGTGTTGTGTTGCGTGCATTGCCCCCCCCCAAACAAAAGCCAAGGACCATGCACAAACGTGATTGCTGCTGTCCCTGGTTGATCCCCAGATACAAGCCTGTTGTTGCTGAGAGTGGACGACTGTAAATATTCGGAATAACGGAAGCCCTGGCGGGCACTTCAAAAGCAGAGATTTTACAAAATGTTGTTACCTTATAGTAATTGGCGGAAAGAAATCACATCTATATTGAGTGCTTTTGATTCTTCAAACAACCCCCAGTTCATTTATTAACAGAACTCATTCCGTCCCCATCTGCTAGCACACTGTTCTTTGTTGGCTTTGTTAAGCAAATCGTGTCAATTGTGCTAACATTTGGAGCCCTGCGATAGGGGATTAATGAGGTCTCCATATGATCTGATCAGAGCCATATTGTCTTGTGATCCGGGGGAGACATGCTCCAGCAGTGCTGTTTTCTCTGCCACGCTGCCTGGCGCTCTAGGAGACGAACAAGAGCGACCAGACAACCCCTGTCTGTCGGGGCCAGAGAAGAAAGGGTGCTAAAAACAGACACACAACACCATAATACCATAATCTCACACAGGTATTCGAAATCTGGTTGATCTGATTAGCATTTCCAAAGCAGGTACACACATTCATCAATAAACGGACGCGGGCGCACATATGAATGCCCATGTACTTGCAGGAGCTAGCACACACACACACACTAAAACGCTTGACACCAAATCCCACATTGAAACCTCCTCAAGCAGCGTAAAAAACATAAAGGCCAGTCCTGGTGATTACCATACATATAACAAGAGAACGTTTCCTTTTGAATCAACAGTTGATGAGGAGTGGATGGGGAGCCTTGTTGTGCTGCCGTTCTACCGGTTCCCCTTTCACCCGGAGAACCGGCTATTGGACTGCCCTAAAGGAACCACCCGCTGTTCACCTTAACTGCTTTCTATGAACCCCAGCTGTTAACTCATTATTGTGTCCACAGCCATCTGAAGTGGGGAACCAACCTTCAAGCAACCAGGGAGGGATTTGGGGGGGCGGGTGTGGAGTGGGGGCAGCCAATACAAACAGTGCACTGTAGTTATTGTCTAAGAAGTTGTGAGGAGAGCAGTGTTTGGATCGCATCTCTAGATGCTCTGACTCGCCGTATAGCAAGAAGTGCAATTAAGCCCCTAGCCTCTGTGAGCGTTTTTCCTCTGGTTCGGTGCTTTTATTTGCAGGGATTTCAAGAAATGCTCATCAAATAAAACAGTTTGCTCTGCCACGGCAAACCAGTGGCGTAGGGTGGTCTCAGCAGCTGACCCCACTGAGGATGAAGCTTAGCATGAATCCAGGCCCCTCCTCTTAACACACAATCTCTTCCCTGTATTCTTTTTTTTTTACCACAGTCTATTTAATAAATCATAATTATATATATGTGTATATCTTCAAAATATATAAAATAACAACAGCAAATGAGTTATGACATTTTTCAACGTCATAGACCTGTAGGACTATATATAACTGTGGGTCTCCAAATTGTTATTGTCTAATCAAATCATACAATCACTTTTCTAACGTTTCTGTAAATGTAAAGGACTTTTTTAAGCAGAATTTAGCCTCACAACTGCATTGACAATGTAGACTACTGGTTAAAACCTCTGATCAGTAATCAAAACGTTAAAATGTGTTTCCTGTTATAATCACCTTTTAAAAAGAGGGTAACAACATCTGCTTGTTTGGGACCGGCCCACTGATAATGCCCATTGGAGAGGCATTTAATTGTTCATTGTTCTATAGTTCCTTAAGAAAGCCACTTAACTATGGTTTTCGTTTTAACGAAACAACTGTATCCCACCAATCCCCTTCTTTTCACATTCCTCACTCCACCAGGAAATATGCATGAACATACGTGCACTTAGGAGAATGCTTTTCTATCTAACAACTACAATTTAGTTTGCAGGTGCCCAACCCACCGCAAGGAGTCTCTGCTGTCCCTCCAACATCCTTTTCACTAAACAATTTTGGCACCGGCCTTTGATGACAATATATATATTTTTTTTTTTTTATTAAGTATTCCTGACAGGAAGGAGGGAACAAGGAGTCTAAGAAGATAGGTTGGTAGGTGGAGGGTGAGAAAGAGAACAAACAGTCGACATCCTTTTTCACCAGGGGCATTTGAGGCCTGGAATTGGGTGTAAGACATTTACACTAGCCTCCGGCACTGGGGGTTAGTTCAAAAACTGAAGTCAGGGGGTATCTTTGGTGGCAACATGACACACATAGAGATAATTGTTACAGTGAGGGGGTGGGTCCAGGGGCATTTTTGTGCAGTGTAT
This sequence comes from Novumbra hubbsi, assembly GCA_016801125.1. NCBI lineage: Eukaryota > Metazoa > Chordata > Actinopteri > Esociformes > Umbridae > Novumbra > Novumbra hubbsi. The sequence continues at coordinate 59,828 of JACXGK010000185.1, read as the reverse complement.
TTGATAAACAGGCCACTAAATGCATTTCCTGTACTATAGATTACAATGGATTATAATGATTACACACAGTCTCACAGTGTACATTATCTAAACCATGTACATTATCTAAACCATTATCTAAACATTATCTAAACAAAATTCAGTCAGTTAAATGTAACAACCAAAAAAACAATACACCAAGATAATAACACACCCTTATATGGACTGGGTAGCAGCGACAGTAACAGTCACAGCGACACTGTCCCTTTAAACCTTGGGTGACGCCCGACAAGTGTGTCAGGGTGGGCGATGGGCCACGAGCCCAGCCATGTCCGTCCTTACATGGCTTTACCCAGCTCTGTTGGCATAGTTGGCATGGGCAGCCAGGCAAGGCTGGTGAGGCTTTAACTTCGCTAAGCTTTTTCCTGCCAGGTCCCTGGGAGATCCCACTGTTCGTTTATATTGAACTTTGTAGGCCAGGCTCCCCTGCCTACTGCTGCAATATAGGTCCTGCTGGGGAGCGGACGGCTGAGCAAGAGCACCTCATCCTGCTCACACGGGCTTGTTGTTATTACATTTTCCAGTGTTGGTGTTGTGTGTTTTGGGTGGTGTGTGTGTGTGTGTGTGCGTGTGACCGTTAGTTTTTTCTGTTTAGGCAGTGATTATGTTTATATAAACAGGTACTGATGGGTGTAAGCGCTGTATGTTTTCCTGTATTTGTACAGGGTGTGTGTGTCAATCCTATTCAGATCACACGGCCACTGTCATAAACAGCCACTGACTCTGGCAGGTGTTGCACTGCAGTGCACAGATATGTGTTTTCCAACGTGACACACACACTGGACTACAGGGATTCCCCACAGGTGTGCCTTAGAGGGTAGAATCAACACCTTCTTATTAAAATGCAGAGACACTCAGAACACACACCAGAACACACACGCCTTCCAGACAGCTGTTAAGGTTGTATCACACAGTGGCCTGTGGCTCATACGTGCCAGTATTCACTCAGCTTACTATTATATATCAAGTGTTTACCAAAAGAATTGTAAAACATCTCACCTGTTTATACCTAAAGTAATCATTAGAAATTATTTCTTGGAGGTTAACTGAGCTCAATAGAATGTATTCGTATTCTTGCAGCAAATCTTGGAAGGTACAATCGGGTGCTAGATAATATTGTATGGTAGTATATTGTCCAAATTGGTCTAACAGGAGACAAATCAGATCGAATCTACGCTATTGACGTGGCAGGAAGATGAAGGGGGAGTGAATGCCTACAAAGCAGTGTGTTTACCCTCGTCCAAAAATAGCAATTCATCTGTGACCTTATAGTGCTATCCTCTGTCTTGGGCCCAGCAAGACGGCACCAAATGTTCCACAGAGGTAAGTGGCCCACTCTGGGTCCTCTGACAATACGCATATAGTCTCAACATCCACCCCCGCTCGATTTGGATGACTTGACTTGGGGGGATTAAAGGGGTTTGGGGATGGGGGGTGGGGGGGGGTGGGGGTTCTAAGGGTTTGTCATGCCGAGGGGTGCTAAAGGAGGACACATGGTGTCCACGTTGATTGACTGAGCCTGGTGGTTGAAGAGCTTTGAGAGGGAGAAATCCCAGAGGCTCCTGTGGCAGGCCCACTTCCCCAGACACAAGTCAAGGTGTCAGGAACGACGCTACTGCATCATGGACGAAGAACGAGGAGGAAGGTGCCAAATAAAAAAGGATGCAATGGAGAATAAAACGCAACGCTCAAAAGATGTGGCTGACATCTTAACGTCCGTGTCAGAGCGTAAAAAGAAAATATTGCTTTGACTCCGTGAGAGCGGGTCCAGCATTTTAAACGAAGCATATCGAATTCATACGTCCAATTTTCAAAATGTGCTGAAGTGTTTTATTTTTTAAAACACTGTAATTACTGTGTAGATCCTTAAAGACATTGTTGATTGGACGCAGCTGTATCACGGTTCCAATCGAACACTTCAATAAATGCAGCGGTTCACATGAGAGTTTGCGAATTTCCCCAGCGTATCCATCTCAGGCCCCCTCTCATCTACATCTTCCCGGCCCTGTAAATAACAAGATGCAGCGGCTAAATGGCAGAGACACGCCGCAGCTAAACGGTGGACTCCAGGCGCTAAACAAACACCCTTCAAACACGCCGCGCCTGGTTAGCCCGGCCACATTCCCCTGGACCGAAACGGAGCTCGGTGTCCATTGTGATTACCGCACTGCAATTAAGGAGGTGGAGACGCTGACTTCCTAATGGATGACACGCTATGACATAATTAGGGAGAATGGGGCCTTTCGTCACCTCTCCGTGTCGCTCTGACAGGGCCATGACAAGCAAAGGTCACAGTTTTTCAATCGTCTGACCTCGTCTCTGAGGGCAGATGGCAACGGTGGCAGTGATTTCAGTGGACCACGTTGTACATGGATGGTGATGGATCTGTGGTTACAATTTAAACAGAGTGTCCAGTGTCCAGACTGTTTTAAACGTAAAAATGGTTTTCACCACATTAAATATTTTGTAAGAAATGTGGCAATATCAATATTTTATTTTATTTCAAACAATATCTATAGAGAAAGGTGATCTAGAACCTGAAACAATGAAATTAACATATTTACAAAGATGCCATTTCCTACAGAGGAAAAAGTTAGGACACCCTATTCAGATTTTTTTCAGCTGTGTAAGGCTTGAGGGGTTTCTTGCATGCACAGCCCGTTTCACCCCACAGCATTTCAATAGGATCCGTGCTTTGACTTGGCTATTCCAGAACTATTCCAGAACTGCCCGTATGCCCTCCTTGCCTCAAGTTGCCCCTCCGAGGTGAAAAGTCTGGTGTTTTTTTCAGGTCAGAGCAATGTCCCCTCAAAATCCCTGTGCACGTCCCTGGTTATATATATATATTTATCTTATATATCTTTGAAGATAACCTTTCACAGAAATTAAACATTTGCCCAGGCACCATGGTGGATGTCAATATCTAGACCACAAGAGCGAAAAGGGCACAATAAACATTATTTATGTAATTCATTTTGGAAAATGATTTAATGCAGGATTTGGTACTCGAATTGAGCCCTAATTCATAATTTTTTAATGTACACATCTTAAAATAATCTACAGACACATTTCCCTTAACAGTTGTTGCACTGAATGTTATAATTTCTAAATGGTAACACACAAATACCCTCAAATAATAGCTTTGAATCTGTACTACTTTCATTACCCTAACTGTTGGATTTCAAATATAAGCCTTATAGAGCTAAGCAATGTGTGTACCGATAGAATGGCACTATATGTACTGAGCAATGTGACCAAGGACTAGATTAATACCTTAAATATTGTTGCTCCAGTGCTCTTCTATTAACTCAGACCTCAAAGGCAGTTCAACTGATAATCAGGGACTGATTTAGACCTAGGACACCTGGGGTGGGCAACTAACACTGTATTCAAAATAACGAGAACGTTTTTTTTTCTTTTTACATTTTGAGCTGTGAAATGCCTGGTTCCAAAATATCACAGACTGCAGTTACTGCACTTTTATTCAGTTTTAAATTTGCAATATTTTTAGTGAGCGTAGCTTCTCTATTCTGTTTTTTTTCACCACTGGGTTTCCAACTGCCACTGTGTGGCGTGTGGATAACCCTAGTAACACTGAAAAGAAGGCACAGAAATAAAAGGAATAGGAACATTTGATTTTCATATTAGAATTTTTCTTAAATGAAATTGGATTTGTTGCTGTGAGCGTTTCCACAAGTGTGAAAGTGACGTTTTTTTACATGTGGAGTTTTCTAAGATGTAAAAAGGAATTGGATTTTCACATCACATGTGACCTTGCAATTCCAAACGTTTATGTGAGAGCAACTTGTGGGAAAAACAACCATTTCACATGTAACTGCATACTTCAAATGTCTCACCCCCCCTCCCCTGTAAGTGATATAACTTACTAACTTAATGTGCTATAGAAATGACGACACATAACGTCCCAGAGGTTCTCAATTGGATTCAGGTCTGTGGAACGCAAGGGCGAGTATCTGGCGCCAATGCCTTCATCATCTAGGAACTGCCTACACACTCTGGCCACATGAGGCTGGGCATTGTCCTGCATCAGGAGGAACCCAGTGCCCACTTTACCAGCATAAGGTCTGACGATGGGTCTGAGGATTTCATATATTGTGCAATATTTTGTGGCCACCACCTGCAAAACCATGATATTTTTGTGGCCTCTCCAGTGCACCCTTCATATGCACCAAAATGGGTGACATTGATTCATAATTGCTTATGCTTCCTAACTGGACAGCCCAATATCCCTGAAGTTTGATTGACTTTGTGTTGTACTGTAATGATTACATGTTTGCTTAATTTATTTTAGCATTGTGTATGCAAATACTACTGTGATTATTTTACTTTTGTAACTGCCTCAGAAAATACCACAGTTAACTGATATTGATGTACTTGAAGTTTCAAACAGTTTTTAGTGAGAGTAGCTTTCCTGTTATTGATTTTTTTTTCACTGGGGTTTTTCTAATATCCACTGAGCAATGTGTGAATAAGACCTATAACACTGAATTATATTTCTTATTTTAAAATTATAGTTTTGCATTCACTCTAAAGATGGGCTGTTTCTATTGTACAGAATTGCAATTGTTGTTTTGTGTGCAGTTACCTAAGGGAAGACATGAATTGCCAATGCTACATTTTAACTCTGCACATTTGAGGGTAATGACAGTATCTCAACACCAAAGATGAACCACAACATGTACAAGTACAGAATGTTTACCAAATGTGAAATTGCAAATTCGATTTTCTCATATGACTGGATTTCATGTGAAAAGCATATTTTCACATTTGGAGCTTTCAAGGGGTCGCTCAGCCTAATTCAATGCTGTACAGTTGGAGGGGAACTAGGAACAGGAGAAGGCTTTTCGCCGTCACCCCTAGTTGGGGGCAGTGAAACGGAGGCCGGGTGGCTTCGCGAATATCTGTTTTCTCCCAGCTGTCTGCTAGGACAGTTGGAATGGTGTCGCGGGGGCGGACCAAGCCGTGCCAGACTTTTGTCTCTCATTGGAAAGTGCAGTTGCACCCGGGCCTGTTTAGTGGCTGCAGTTCCCCTGTCCAATGGGGAATGCAGAGGCCAGCGCTTGCACGTGTCGGACCCCAAGAGGAACGGCAAGCTACTGGCTCACAGGACAATGGACGCTATTTCTTGCAGTCATTTAGGGTGACGCATCTCATTTGCAGTGCAGATCTCCTTTCGAGAGGGCGTTCATTTCCAACAAATAAGGAAACGGGGTCCAATTTGACTGCTAGGAGTCTGACTATTCACGATGTGGTGACAACATATAGAAACTGGGCCGTTCTAACCCTGACCCATTCTGGGTGCTTTGCTTGTGTTCTTGTCACTGCTGGCAGCATGAGGAGGAACAACAGCATTAACTGGAGATGGGCCGATACAAGAGGAGAGTTGGACAGGGCCATAGAAGTGCACCAATCCAGCAGCAGGACCAGTAGCTGCTCCTTTGTGCAAGGAGGAACAGGAGGAGCACTGCCAGAGCCCTACAAAATGACCTCCAGCAGGCTACTGGTGTGCATGTTTCTGACCAAACTGTCAGCTGTGAAGCTGGATTGGCATTCGCCAGAGAACACCAGAATTGGCAGGTCTGCCATTGGCGCCCCGTTGTCTTTACAGATGAGAGCAGGTTCACACTGAACACATGTGACAGACGTGAAAGAGTCTGGAGACACCAGGATGAAAGGTATGCAGGCTGCAAAATTATCCAGCATGAACGGTTTGGGTCAGTGATGGTCTGGGGAGGCATATCCTTGGAGGGTCGCACAGACCTCCAAGTGCTAGCCAACGATACCCTGACTGCTTTTAGGTACCGGAATGAAATCCTCAGACCCACTGTCAGACCTGACCCTGGGTTCTTCCTGGTATAGAAAAATGCCTGGCTTCATGTGGTCAGAGTGTGTAGGAAGTTCCTGGATGACAGAGGCATTGATGCCATTGGCTGACCCTCTTGTTCCCCAGACCTGAATCCAACTGAGAACCTCTGGGACGTTATGTATCAGTGCATCCAATGCCACCAAGTAGTGCCACAAACTTAAATGTTCTCAGATTCATGTTAAATAAGTAATTGATATTATAAACCACACTGGCCCTAATTCAGAATTTTTGTATCATGGATACGTTGTTTTGTCCCCAAATAGGGTCCCTGCAAAGTTTAAAGTTTAGGCTATTGAAATGGGTTTATCCCTGTAGCACTTTTATTCTCACCAAAATGACAATTTAAAAACAATTCCTCCACCACAACTTTACACCTTAACATTTTGCAACTATTATGGGGTGTAACAAATGGGAAAAGATCTTTAACACAAGAAAGCAAAAAAAAAACGGAATTCCTATTTTTGTGAATGCTTTGTAAGACTGCATTACAACCGCATGTGGTTAGTTGGCAAGTGCAATATACTACTGCAGCTCTCATAAAAAACATCTGAAATTCAAATCATTAAATAAAAAACAGAAAAGGTGAAGAGAACAAATTGTCCATATTACCTATGTCATGTTCTACAGGTAGGCCTGCTGTAAAACCCAATATTTAATTCAGTGAGAAATAGCCTAAGGTCTGATTTCTTCCGCCCCAATTTTTCTCTGGACGCCCTGCAGGTTCAAATTGAACCCCAGGGGACCCCGGTTTGAGAACTCCTGTTTCAGGAGATGGTGCAAGTATGATCTATGAAAACACTGTGCCCTATCGAAAACTGTTCACATTCCATTTTTGGCACACAGATAGGCGGAATGGCTTATTTGCAAAAACAAACATGTACGATGTAGATACTGATACAGCAATGCTTACACTATAAAAGTACTTTTTGTAAAAGTAGAAAGTAAAGACCAGCAGCCGTGCATGCACCGTCAGACACCACGAGTGCTGTGAGATATAAATTCTTCCACACCTCGGCGTGTTCTGCCTGAGGGCTTCTCACAGGTACGATTTCTTACCCTCGAATTGGGAGCTGAAAATGAGAAATCTAAAAATTAGAGACACAGAGTCGTGTCGGAGCCTGACCCCGACTTCTCACCTCCCATCCTCCTGGACCTGTGAACACTTGGGCTAGTCGCCCGCGCAGGCAGATCCAGGGCCTTGGACTCTCTTGCCCTCCCCCTTCTTGACTTGTCTGAGCGCTGAACTGTGGAGTCTCTTGTCACGGGTCTTTATCTTTTTGTTCCTTTCTCTGCTCTCTCTCACTTTCCCATTTCATTTCATTGTGTAGCCACTTACACTCAAGCCATTTAGCAGCTACCTCCCTGATTTTGTTGGTTAATGCTTTATGATAGTGATGACTCACCTTGGGGTGCTTCAACCCAAGCACACACTTTGTGTCTTATTGTTAAATTTGGGTCTTATTGGGGGCTCCTGCACCAAAATCAAGCTTTAAAGGAAAAACAAACATTGTATCCTTTAGATCTACAGATCTATACAGTCACCTGTATTGACAGGTGGAGCAAAGCACACCGCCAATCATTGTGAGTTATTTTACTTTAGGTGACAGGGGTGTTTCACTGTTTATGTCATAGACGCAAAGACCATTCGAGATGTCAAAGTCAAGCCTCTTGACGCCTCAAACCTTTGTTATAATTGACCTCAAACAGCCTCGCTAACAGTCCAATTAGTATCTACTATTTCCACCTTGGTTCAGAGAGACAGACAGCTGCTTTGTAAAGAGACTTCACACAGATAACAGACTGTCCGTCTGTGGTGTAAGACTCTGTCGGGATCGGGACATACAGACCTGTTACCGGACATGTCCTTTTAAGGCCGGGAGTGCCCCACTCAGGAGGAGGCTGCCACAACGAGGTTGGTCGTCAGCCCTTCCAGGGTGGCTGTTTGGTGATGATGAGAGGAGCGGAAAAAGAAAGGAGAGGTGGTGCCAGGGGACCGGGGGCGGCCGGCGTGACACGGCCTGTCTGCACTCCGTTAGTGCTGGGTGGATGAGCCCCATCTACTGAGGCCCGAAGAGAGAAGCCGCAGCCTGCATTCGGCACCAATGCGGTGGGGCGGAGGTGGGGAAGTGCCGGTGGTAGGAGGCGGCGGGGTTTTTTTAGTAAAGCACGCATCAGTGGGCCCTGCTGGTACTCGGGCCCTGGAACAACCACAGCAGTGATTTGAGTATACAGCCTGAGGGTAAAACGTGGCACCTTTGACAGTGGCAGGGTGCCACTATAGCGCCGGGCGGGCAGACACTTCTGCTGCATTACACAGCGATCGCTTGGCCGTATTTATTCGTGCTGATTGAGACGAATGTCTTAGGAAGGATTGTTTTGTTTTTACCACCCGTAGGGCTGGTGCTAAGACATGGTCTGCGCGATATTACTCAGTATTGCACATTGATGTTGTTTAGTTCTTAGTTTATTATCATTATGTCTACAACTTGCGAGATTGAGCTCGTTGTTTCAAAGTCTTCACATGCCTTTGATTTAATATCAACAAGTATAGCGGTCAATTCTCGCCTCGAAACTTGAGGGAATGTTACATTTCTATATAAAAATAGATTTAAGAGAATCACGCAGGCCTGGCCTCCCTCTGTTCCCAGGGAGCACGCTCAAAAGGGAAAAATATGTCACAGACACCTTCATAGGCGTGTGACTGCATCGCTTCTACTAATTAAAACCAACTGATGCAACTCTGAAAAATGATATATGCTCAATCTACATTTGTTTCATTTTGAACATTTCAACATAAAAGAAGGATCAAAGCGATTCTTTCTTTCATTCTCCATTTGATAATGTTTAACTTTTTTCAATGTTTAAACATTATGTACCAATCTGCTTCTAGAAAAAACCCAAATGTACCATGCAGCAATCTCTACACGAGACACAAGTAAATGAATAATTTGAAGCGATTCTAGTGAAAAACAGTGCATGGCAAGTATTTGACTTCACGGTATGGATTAATCTCTATACAATAGAGAACATTTTAATCTTCTGGCCTGCGGGCAGTTTTTTACCTCTTAAGAGGCCAGATCAAGACAACTGCACTGGGTCTCAGACGTATGGCCACACTTACTGGGCTCATATCTATCTTTAGTTCTGAGAAATTCTGTTTTACCACAGTTTTCTCACCTTTGGAACAGTAGTTGATCGAACTAGGATAAGCACGCATCTATTTCAGCTGTAAGCATGTTTCACTTTGTCAACCTACTGTACATGGCAAGTCAGATAAAAACTGTTTCATATTAGTGAGTGTTAAGAAAAAGAACCAACAAGGATATGTATAAGGACATGCACATGGATATGTATACGGATATGTATAAGGATATAAGTATATAAATTATTATACATGCTCAAATGTAGCACAAAAGAATTGGATTTTGTCACATTTTGTATCTCACAAAGTATGGTGTGTGCATTATGAACACGTCTTGAATGAGTGTTATTCACTATTTGTTAGGGATGTAAACCTCCCATTTTAAAACAGAATAAATATTTGCTTGCTTTGACGGTCCCCTCCAGCAGCCTTTGTCACTAAGGGCATTAACTTCCGCAAACTCAATGTTAACGGTGTTAACAATGGTTGAACTCATTCACGTTAACCATTGGTAACCACCGAGAGACTCCCCTCACAACCTTAAACAACATGCATCAACTCGCTTTCAATGCCGCTAAAGCCGCAATTGTGGAGCAGACCTTATGGTAATTATGCGACTCGAGCCGCCATTGAAGGCAGCCATTTAACCGTATGGCGCTGGCCCAGGCCTCTGCTAGTTGATCTCATTTGCCGGCATTAATTAGCTTTGCTACGATTCACCGGCGCTTGGTGTTAACACAGGACAGGAGCCACGAGTTGGGGACGACAAACAGGCCTATCTGTTGTAGAAGCGTCAGGAGGCTCTGCCCCTCCAATCTGCCCCCATCCCAACCCCATCAGTCCATGACAGCTGGGACGGCACAGAGGGCACGACTGCTCCCCATTCACTAATGGTCCACACTCAGCGAGCCGTCCAGTGCTGCACAAAAGCAGCCTGCCTGTCTCATTTGCTGGAGCTAGTCCTATTCTAGCTCTATCATAATTGGACATCCCCCCCTTTACGGCAACAGGGGTGTGAGGGTGGGTGGGGGCTCTAGGCCTGTGGAGTTCTGTAAAGTTGTTCTGCGGTGTGTTTTCAAATTGTAATGTGTTTGATGAGTGTCCTGCGTGCGGCGAGTGACAAATCCGGAGTGTTTACCTCTGGAGCATGTTACCTTTTATGCAATGTGAACATTTGTATGATAGCTTGGGCAAGGAGCAGGACACAAATAAGTGCTCTAAGAACACTGATATAAACTTGAAAAGAGAAGTATAAAAATATTTAAAAATGTTACTGGCAAAATGACAGATAAGATACATAGTTTAATTCTGACACAAGTTGTAGTAAGTACACAAATGTTTTACCAAAGCATAAGCCAAAGCCCCTACGGAAAGAAGTCTTTATTAAACAAGGTAACAGGGAGCAACAGGGAACAAAAACAGAACCTATTTTCAGAGACCTGGTAGGATTAAATTAACAAACAGCAAGAGGAAGAGTCAAAACTTCTTCGCTAGAGAAGGTGGTGAGGTGACGTATTTTAGGTTTGGTTCTGCAGATAAGACTTCATGCTCTTCTTTTCTCATTTGCTGCCCCAGCTGCTCTGGGACCCTTTTATTGTCCCTCTTACATTAGGGGGGAAACTGTGCTTTGTTGAGAGGTGAAAACTGAGCTTCATTTTAGGGCAGCAGCTAAACTGGATCGAAGGGACCCATTTTGCAGACCTGGGTCCGAGAGTTCCTCATGGGGCAGTGGAACAATGCTGACACGGGAGAGTTCATGCCACAACAGTCAATGTGAAAACTAACTTCTTCTTCACAGTGTGGCAAGTTCCTCTTTTCATTCGATATTTGTTTAACTCTTCAAAGTAAAAAAAAAAAAGAACAAGCACATAGGCTGCAATACACTATTTGATTTTGTTATTCTTCAAGAGGCAGATTCAGATATTGAATCATTGTTTACTAATTCTCCAATGCAGATTTTCAGTAATTATCATTGTCCAAATCAATTAATTACAATTATTATTCCACTACAGCAACAGTTTCACTCCAAGACCAAACATCTTTGAAATCACTTCAAAACCAACCAGTAAACACAAGGTTTATAAGAGCATAAAAGATTAAATGGGCATGTTCTTTAAGTTTTAAAAGGGCATTATGTAGATTATTTTGTATTCACAACATTCTCAACAGAAAGTCATTTTGATGCATAAAATAGTATCGTAAATCGTAAAAAGATGAATTTCTATTGGTCAACAGAAGGTACACCGGGTTTTGTTGTCAAATGGAAAAATAGCACCCTTTTTTCCATTACTGCCACTAAAACATGCGATCATCTGTCCTAAAGGGGCAATGGCAGATGGGGGCAAGGGAAATCCATCACATATCCTGGTTGCTAAATTTATATATTATTTATTAATTACCCAGTTTACAAGTTTTTGTTCAATTGAGAAAAACTTAGTCTAATATTTATAATGACAGACATAGAGAGCTTTAGTGTTATATTAAAAATAAATTTGAACAAGCCGATCTTGCATTTGCAAGTCATCCCTTAAAGTTAGCAGCATTAAAAATACTTGCTAGTGTGAAAGTTTGTTGCCATATGAAGTTAGTAACATCAAAATAACCAACTTGTATATGAACAATCTCCTTATACAAACAGTCTTAGCTCTCTTCGAAAACTGTCATCAATTTGGATGAAATTGCAGTTCATAGATTAATAAATTAATAAAAGTAAGAGAATTTTGCAGAACGAAACAACATTTTTTATTGCTGCAGAAAGGTTAGGATCTATTATTTTGACTTGTGGTATGAATCTGGCCACCAGCAGTGACCTAGTGAACAGGTAAAAAGACTGAAGGATGTTCCAGAAAAAGATGAAAACATCTTAGTCTGGTAACCACACCTAAAACATTAAAAGAAAGCTTTATTTTTTATGTAATTAAGAATTCGATCATTTATGAAAATAAGTTGTAGGGTTGGAGATGGCAGTGGCTTGTTGAAAGACAGCATGGCGCAGGTCACTCCTCTGAGATCCCGTTGCTGAGGTGTTGCTAGCTTCTGGCCCTTTTTTGACAGGCTGATGTTCAAGGAGTGGTTTACAAAGGAGTCATCAGAGAACACCTGTGGACGGTGTGCCTTAAACAACTGCTCCGGGCTGCTCCTGCTGTTCTTCCCACTGCTTGAGGTGACCACCGACCTCCTGCAGCCCGCTTACTTTTTGCCTGCTAAAGAACAACAGACTGTGAGGCAGAGGGCTTCGCACACAGACGAAGGGAAGCCAAAGTGAAAACTGCAATGGGAGATCTTTGTGTATGCAGCCCATAAACTACCAATAAACTTAGTTCTTGATTTAGATCTTTCAAATCACATTTCAAAATTCTTCTTTCACGTATTGGTTCTTTCTTTAGGGATCGCAGTGGAAGCACGTCTCCGCTGTTATTGTGTTAAGCACATGTATTCTCTTTTGCCCGCAAATAAAATCCCTCAATCGATTGAACATGTTTATACTTTTGAACCCGGGTTTCCTTGAATGTGAGATTGCGTGTTCCGAGTCAGTGCACCAGTAAATCAGGTGACAGTTGTGTGAGTAGGGAAAGGACGGTCGAGCAGGCTCACTGTGGTTTTAGTTGGAGTAGCCAGCTGGGGCTAGGTGCCGTACGGGGCAGATGGACCTGTCTTGCGCTGACCGAGCATCCCTGCACCACGCTGGGGGACCGGGAGGGGGCCGGGCAAGGAGCCCTCCCAGAAATGGGTGCGCCCCACTGAGACCCTGGCACAAGGCCCTGCCCAGCCTTGGCCTACACCCATCACCAACCCCTCCCCACCCCCAATCCCAAATACTGACCAAGGCATCCGGGTGTATAGCCTAGTCTCCTCTGCTCATGATGCTCCAGACTACAAGCTGGTCCTCAGACAAGCAGTGCCAAATGTGGATGCCACGGTCGGATTTTGGGTGGCAAGGGGGGAGGAATTGTATAGCGGCGATGCAATTTCCGATTCAGAATTTGACATTGCTATATTTCATCAACTCCTGACATTGTTCCCTCAAATCTTTTTCTCATCTCAACAAGTCAATGTTTTCTCCTTGAATAACAATGTTCTTGGTCTACTGTGGATGTAATACAATTTATGTTCTGGTATTACTCAATAAAAATGAAAAATCTTACAACGGTAGATATTATTGTATGCTTTACAGTGTTATTGAGAATTATTTACTTACCAAGTTAAGATTGCTTAACTTGTTTTCAGAATTTCTGTCATTCTGTCATCTCACTTAGTTATTACATATGAAAGTGAAACAAGACTGATTCCTGATTTGTTCAGTTTACTAATGACAGATTACTATAAGAAATGTTTATTATTAAGAAAAAACATGGGCGCAGAGAGAAGATGTTGCACCCATAGATATAAACCCACTAAGCTACTGTAGCTCTTGGAACTCCACTTCTGAACCGTAAGGCCGGTTTTGCTTAGACTGCAGAGCCACCTCACTCTTCTAGATCAAGCGGTCAAATGCATGGTCTAGACCAGTGACCACCCTGCCAATTTGACAATCAGACTCAACTTACTTTTAAGATTGCTCAAATTGTGAGGATAAAGATTACATTGCGTATTTAAACAGGCAGGCACTACTATGTCATCTGACAAACCTTCGGCCTATTAAGCCAACAGCGAGTGAAAAAGGGGAGTTGTAGTCTATAGACATTATGCCATTAGGGTTAACCTACTTAGTTGAAACTCTACTGTAAAGGGGAGCCTATAGTAACGTTTGAAAAAAGTATGGAGCTGTATGCCTTCATTACTGTAAGAGCCAATGTGCCAAATTCCTCAAAATAAGACGATCTGTCCAATTAATGAAATTGATTGTTATTATTTTTTCACTGCTCACAAGAATTGACACCTAAATCACATGATCATAACTCGATGAACGAAATATATTAAACATCAGTATTATTATTGCACATTGTGTCATTCGTGGAGAACAAAGTGATGACAATAGACAATGGTCTGTGGAAACCAAAATCTCCAACCGATTTAGGATTCAAACATTTGAAATCACAGACTGTTCCAAACTGCATGTATTTCATCACGGCAATGCATATTGTGACTCAGTAGTGTGTATGACCACCACGTGCCATGCTCCGGATGAGACTGCAAAATGGTGTCCTGGGGGATCTTCTCCCAGACCTGGATCAGGGCATCAATGAGCTCCTGGACAGTCTGTGGTGCTACTTGGCGTAGATCAGGGGTGGGCAAATATTTTGGCTCGGGGGCCACATCAGGATTTTGAAATGAAATGGAGGGCCACATTTGTTTTTGTAATTTGTTAGTCATAATTGATTTGGAGGCCAGAAAAGGGCATTCCGTGGGCCGGATGGGACAGCCTTGCGGGCCGCATTTGGCCCTCGGGCCGTAGTTTGCCCATCCCTGGCGTAGATGGAGGTTCTCAATTGGATTAAGGTCTGACAATCATACTCAGTCAATGGCATCAATGCCTTCATCGTCCAGGAACTGCCTACACACTCTGACCACACGAGGCCGGACATTGTCATTTTGTAGGACTCTAGTAGTGCCCTCTTGTTCCTTCTCACACAAAGAAGCAGATACCTGTCCTGCAGCTGGTTTGATGCCCTTTTACGGCCCTGTCTAGCTCATCTCATGTAACGGCCCGTCTTCTTGAATCTTCTCCATGGGAGACACAGCAAACGTTCTTGCGACACCACGTATGGATGTGGCATCCTGGAGGAGCTGTACTATCTGTGCAACCATTACAGACTGCATGTCCTCATGCCTCATGGTACCAGTATTGACAAGGACACTAGCAAAACCCAAAACTCTAGAATAATTCACAATTCCTCATGCTTCCTGGCTGTACAGATTAATATATATAAAGTTTCATTGACTCTGTGTTATACTGTCATGATTACGTCTTCCCTTAATTGTTGGTGTATTGTGGCCCTATTTCCCCACGCAGTCTTTCACTGAGTGGGGAACCCCTCTCCATCCTTATTTCAGACCGGCCCATCCTCTCTGGAATGATCTTTTAATACCCAATCATGTTATTTACCTGATGCCAATGTATCTATTTAGTTGTGTGATATTCCACCAGGTTTAGCTTTTTAGCTTTCCACAACATTTGGATTATTTTGGTGCCTCATTCACAGCTTTTTTGAAACGTGTCGCTGGCACCAATTTCCAAGTGATTTTATTTCCAAGAAGAAATAACATTCCAATGTTATTTCTTTTAACATTTGATATGTGGTCTTTTTCTATTCAATATATGGTTTCAATGATTTGCACATTATTGCTTTCTGTTTTTCTTTACATTTCACACAGAGTTCCAAATTGTTTGGTATTGGGTTGTAAAAATACATGGGGAAATTTGCATTTGAAATTTCTGTGGGGAATAGTTCACATATGTTCACAATGTTAGATCACTCCACGTTTGAATGGGAAAAAAAAGTTTTCACTACATTGCAATTTCAATTTGAGGATTTTGTAAATTGCAGATCACAGATGACCTGAACACAAATGATATCCTCTGGCAAATGTTTTGGACTGGAATAGCTTACATCCTGACTTATGATATCTTAAATCTGCACATGCAATTCAATAATGCACACTTTATTTAGCAAATTAGCACTACAACTCTCCTTTTTAATTGCTCTTGTAATTCAGTTGATCATATCATTTTATTTATAACTCGTTTGTTTTTGCCTGGTAAACCTGATTGCAACAAAATTGTCCCTACTGGGTCAATACAAACATTGATTGATTTCACTGGTGTCAGAATGTTTTAACATAGTTAACATTGCTTGGATCTTTTTGAGAGAACAAATCAAATTTGATCCACATAGATGCATAACGTGGGAGTTAATCAAGTCTGGCTTTTAAAAACTGTCAACCCTCTGACGCTGTGAAAGCAGTTAGTTATTTAAGGTAAACAAGAACACCACTAATTACTTAGACAGTCGACAAAGATTCTCACAAAAGATCTCAAAAAAGATCCTAGGTAAAGGATAATTTACACATTACATATGTTTTTTAGATCTCATATTTGCCATAAGAAATGTGAAGTGTTTGCTCTCCAAATAAATTAAGAACAAAAATTTGCCAGCTAACTAATTTTTGGCTAACTAATGTAATGTTAATCTTGCTATATTATTTAGCCAGCTACTTCTAGCTGTATGGAAGTTGCTAACATGCCCCGGTCCCAACTTTTTGTTGATTCAACAAATTTAAATGCATGTATTTTTCCAAAACTAACATTTCTCAACTGAAACTTTATGTCGGTCCTTGTGATTAGCCCTTGTGCAGACCTTTGTGCCCTGGAGAGATTTTGAAGTAAGGCTGATTGGCCCACAAAATTCCAGTCATCCTCGGTAAACGTGTGTATAATGAGTGGCTGCTTGGTGGCCCAATGGGAAGGTTCCGAACCTCGATGGCCGGTCCGCCCCTGATCACAATAAAGGGGTTGAATGTAGACTTTCTAAATAAAAAGTTATTTAGAGATTTTAGCTGTAAAATTATAAGACACCTTCAATGTAAGCTCGACTGATGACACAAGAGACTCAGCAAAGGTTTGATACAAATAATTTGCTATGGTCTTGCACATTTTACATAACTGGATGAATTCTGATGCCATCTAATGTATAGCCTATAAGTAGCCTGTAATTCCACTAGCATCTCTTTTGTTACTTTTCTTTTTCTCAGTATTTAATAAAATTTTGAATTAGCACTAAGGGTCTGAGTTTTATTACCTCCTATCAAAAAGTTATTGTTTTTCCTACCATATTCTATTCCTTATATAAACACTGCATAACAAGTGATACTTTAGAGAGGTCTATATAGAACATCCATGTGGAGTGACCCCCCTGTATATTGTTCCAATTCTTACACTAAATATGTTTTCTGAGACCCATTGTATTATTTAACAGTTCTTCTTAGAAGCTGTAATAAATGGGTTCATCTTCTTAGTCTATAAATGATTCATGACCCTATTTCACATATAAGTATTTTGTTTGCAGTTCTAACTAACCCTAATAGTGGTTTTATTAAAATTATATTATTCTGGTCTACAGGAATTATGTAGAATATCAAGTGAAATTGTTAATCTCACAGAATGACTGAATTTATCAACCAATGTACATGCATTAAAATACATTTTGTTGGAGTAAAATCTACATGAGCACATGCTGACAAATATCATATGCTATGATCTAAATGTGGAAGAGTTTACAGTTCTCCATTTACGGGGTAACATTATTCTTTGATCTTTGATAGGGGTGCAATGGTACCCTTAACCCATGGTACATGTCATGTTGTGAGGGACACGGTTTCGGAATAGCCCAACAATGTCTTGACATCCGTAATGTAGCTCGAGACTCCCTTAAAAGGTGCTAAAACATTATCCTAAACCACAGAGTATGAGTGCATATCCGCTGCGGTACACACGGACAAACACATTGGTGTGTTTTTTTTTTACATAGTAGACTGAAGCTAAGGACTAATAAATGCATTGGGGAGATGAAGGTTTGTGTCCCTGCGTTTCCTTGTTGCTACGGGGATGTTGATATTGGGGTCATGTTGACTTATACAATACTTTAGGGTTCACATACTGCTGATAGTATGTAAACCCAACATGGAAGGGTCATACTTGTTGTATAAATTAAACTCATGCAGTTCTTATTCAACCCAATCATTTTAAAGCCCTTCCAAAGAAATTACACAAACTAAAATGATGATACATTGATTCATTGTAATTGTTCATTTAAAAACAAATTTGCTAAAAATATGTGAACCCTTTCATTCAATAGCTGGTGAAACCTACATAGGCAATGATATCTTCTCCCGTAGCCACTAATCAGTGTTTGACATCTTTTTAGAGGGATTTTTGCCCACTCCTCCCAGACCTCAGATAGTTGAGTGAGGTTTGAGGGTTGTCTAGCATGCACTTTCCAATTCAGGTCCTGATAGCATCTCAATTGGATTAAGGATAGGACTTTGTCCTGAGAAATTCTTTGGTAGATTTTCTTCAATGCTTTCTGTTTTCTTTTTCGAACAAGCTGTAGCTCCTTGATTGGTTTCCTGACATTCATGAATCTCCTAGAACACCTAAGAATTGATGGTCCCCTTCAGGATGTACAATTGACCTGGTCTAGAGTAAGAAAAGCAGCCCCAGATAATTAAACTTCCACCACCACGCTTAACTATTGGGATAATGTTCTTTCTATGGTTCTGACACAAGTTAAAAAGCTTAATTTAAATGTATTTACAAGTGTAAGAGATAGTAATCTATTATGAATTGGCACACTTTTGAATCAAATTAATAATAAATACTAGATACTTTTAACAATATGTTTGTAGGTTATCAACACATTTTCTAATATTAAGATACATTTTTAGCTAATACACTCAAAAAGAAAACCAACATAAATGTTAATTTATACAACTTATTCGATGGGATTTAATGTAATTGTTTCACTAAACAATTCACTAAATTCACTATTTCAGAATAGCTTGAAAGTGATAACTGTCCAATTATTTTAGGATTGGATAATCCTGGATTGGATATTTTGTCTTTGCAGTAAACATCTCAGTTTTTTGTTGTCTAGGTTATGTGGCAAACCAACAGTTTGAGTTGTGAACCTTTTTGAGAGGTGCAATTTCCTGCTTTATTTCCTACCATTTGTGCCAACAAGAAAAGGTCAAGCTCAATGGCCTGTTGAGACACGGGCTGGATACATCAGACAACAAACAGAAAATGTATATATTATAATGTTATTATAATTGTTTTACTGTATAGGGTGTGTGCGGGGTATCTCATCATCCCTTCACACTATTACAATGCCCGAGCAAACCTCATGACTGCCCTTTAAAATATACCTTAACTAAGCTGTGTTAGAACTGTAAAAGCATGTGTGTGTGTGCCATGCTGTAGTCACAGATGGGTTAGTAGCACATATATTTACACTAACCTGATTTAAATTACAGTAACATTTTAAAATAAATACATGTATTGTATGAAAAGCGGTCAAGTATTTATTATTAATTAACCTAATGCAACAAATGTAAAAGAAATGTAAGTAGATTTCCCTCATACACTTTTTAGGAATTGATCAATTGAAGATATACTACCTTCTAACCCTGCTAGACAATAGACACGCCATAAGGCCATCAGTTCATAATTGAGTATATGAAAATGTACAATGTTAAGCTAAATACCTAAACTTGTACTCCCTTTAATGTTTTCTCACTCCAATTAAGCTTAGCTATTTAAGCCTGGCAATGAGAAAAAATTAATGCAGAATGATGGTAGTCCTTATTTGACCTATTACTAATTACAACACAACAAGTGATGCTTATGAGTACATTTGACCAAAGCTAAATATTTTAATGGCAATTAAAATCCATCAAAGTCCATACGAAAATGCTATTGCAATCTTGACTTTGGCCTTTCCCTGATTGGCCATTTGAAACAAGATCCATGTCTACGTTAAAGTCGCTCACTCAGGTGGATGCCCAGCCTCTGCCCCTTTCATTCACCCAGAGGCTGGGCACTTTTAGGGAGCGGCGTATTTCTGTGTACAGATTCACGTGGGGTTTCCAATGTTGTCGGGACGCCGTTGTTAAACTACCCAAACTCCCTTGTATGAGTGCACTCCTTCCCACTGTGCCTGTGTTTTGAAGTCCATCCCTCAAGGAAAAATGCATGATAAAAAGTAATGTCTCAATGTCACCACCAGTTGTACCCCTCATTAACCAAAAATAACAATTTAACTTGTGACAACCAAATGTCCTTACCATATGCATTTAAAAAAACACAGTGTTAATGACATTAACATGCAGTCCTAAACAAATAAAAATGTGAACGCACAACACAGTTCAAAAGTGTTGGGTCACTTAGACTTTTTCTTGTTCTTCAAATAAATACTACTTCATTGTCTATTAAAATTACATCAAATTGATCAGAAATACAGTGTAAACATTGTTTATGTTGTTGACTATTGTAGCTGGATACGGCTGGTTTTTTTTTATAATGAGCACATGTGATCATTAGAAAACTCTTTTGCAGTTGTGTTAGCACAGCTGATTAAAGAAGCAATAACACTTTACTAGTTGAGAATCTAGAGCATCAGCAATTGTGGGTTTGATAACAGGCTCATAATGGTCCAAAACAAAGGACTTTCTTCTGAAACTCATCAGTCTTTTCTTGTACTGAGAAATGATGGCTTGAGGAACCAAGACCTCACAGGTCCTCAACTGGCAGCTTCATTAAATTGTAACCTTAATGCACTAATCTTAACGTCAACAGTGAAGAAGTTAAGATTAGTGCTCCGGGATGCTGGCTTTTAAGGCAGATTTGCAAAGAAAAAGCCATATCAAAAAAGATGAACACAGACACTGGACAGAGGAAGGGAATTGTTTTTTATGGACAGGCACATTTAAGTTTGAGATGTTCAGATCACAAAGAAGGACATTAGTGGGACACAAACCAAATGAAAAGATACTGGAGGAGTTCTTGATGCCATCTGTCAAGCATGGTTGAGGCAATGGGATGGTCTGGGAGTGCTTTGGTGGTGGGTTTGTATGATTTGTACAGGGTCAAAGGGATCTTGAAGAAGGAAGGCCATCCCTCCACTTTTCAACACCACTTGGTTGGAGCCAATTCCCTCTTACAACAGGACAAAGCAAAGCTCCAAACTATACAATAACTATTTAGGGAAGAAGCAGTCAGCTGGTATTCTGTCTTTAATTGAGTGGCCAGCAAACAGTCAGCAGATATTAGCCCAATTGAGTTGTTGTGGGAGCAGCTTGACGGTGTGGTAAATATAAGTGCCCATCAAGCCAATCCAACACGTGGGAGATGCTTCAGAAATATGGGTTGAATTCTCTACCAATTACTTCAACAAATTGACAAGTACAATGCAAAATGATTAACCGTGTCAATTAATTTATTTCCTATCTATTTATTAACAAAGACATTTTCTAAGTGACCCCAAACATTTGAAAGATATTGTATATTTTCATTATATTTTCCACAGTTGGAAAATATGACTTGGACAGTTGGACTGTTATTCAGTCGATCAGATAAGATGTTTATTAAAAACACAGCAGAATGTTGGAAGTAAAATGATCATCTGATGCTTTAGATTTATGCATCCAGTGTTCACCTGGTTCCCTGACTAATTGTTCCATTACAGTTGCATTTACTAAGGTTTTGAAGCCACCGTTTGGTCATATGTTCACTTCTACAATCAGCAGTCCTTTACAGCAAAGAACATAACATTATTACAATCCAATATTTGAAAAAAAAACTTTTAATGTATGATATTGTTTCTTGTTGTGGGACCAATTACAATGCTTATCTGCAATGGTTATGTTTTGCTCACAATATCATTTAAAAGTGTGCATTAGAATGTCTTTTAAATTTGGCAAAAACCAATGTAAAAATGTATACATTCTAAAATATTTGCAAGCTTATGACATCAGAACACGGTTTGGGAATATAATGTTTCTTTTGACATGGTATCTATTAGTGAAATATGGATTAGCCTTCCTAATCTACACTGCTGCTCAATAGAGATTGAATAAGGAAATGACAGATCAAGAAAGATGAACAGGAGGCTGAATTCGAAGTAGTATGATTGAGGAGGAATGATGACTTCCACTTTACTGGGAGATTTGAGTCTTTAAGTCTTTAATATGTGAGAGAGGGTGCCAGCCGATGTGAATCAGGCTTTGTCACATTAGATATTCAGCAATCATTGAACCGCTGAATAAGGTGACGTGTGTTACGTTGCATTGTGCATGATGAAGAAGATATGATTGGCTGCTGTAATCCTACATTGACTTAGACAAGCACGTGCCATGCACCAAGGAGGGCTTTTGAACCTTTTCTCAGGCCATCGCCGGAGCATGGCAGCAAAACGCCCATGGGAATGGTTTTGTAGTGGTCACCTTTGCCCCTTGTGCTTCATACACATTTTAGGTACAAAGTCCATAGGTGTCAAAACCAGGATGATCTTAGCCTTGCATCCTCTGGTCCAGCCCCCACAAATGCACGACTCATGTTTAGCCCTCAAGTACCCCCCCACGGCTCTTCGTCCA
Organism: Novumbra hubbsi; assembly: GCA_016801125.1. Taxonomy (NCBI): domain Eukaryota; kingdom Metazoa; phylum Chordata; class Actinopteri; order Esociformes; family Umbridae; genus Novumbra; species Novumbra hubbsi. The sequence goes on along the minus strand of JACXGK010000185.1, from coordinate 37,671 downwards.
GTCCTCCTCAACCATAGAAAACGAGAGTCTAGCATGGGGCCAGCGGGAGGTGGAGGGGGACAAATTAACATGTGGCGTTTTGTGGAGGTGGGTGCAAGCAAACCTCTGGGCCAGCGATTACCATTTGCTAATGAGCACCTCACGCTTGCCGTTCTCTGTCTCTCCTTCTCTCTCCCTCCGCGGTCCCCCTTTTCTCCCCCTGCCGGCTTTGTGTGGGCCCGGCGGTGGCCACTGGACCATAGGTGTGCCGCTAATGGGGAGACGCGCATAGGGGTAATTACACCAGCAGGGGGGCTTGTACGCACTCCTGATGCAGCCCATCTACCCCCCGTCCACCAACCTACCCCCCCCCCCGCACCCTGTTTCCAATCCCCTCCGCCGAATTGATCATTGTGCCAGGGCCAGTTTCGCCCCTGGCAGTTTAGTCACATTCTAATGATGCCTTTTCAGAGAGGCAAGGCCTGTGTCCCTACAAGTGCTGTGACCAGTTGGGGCCAATCAGTCTCTCACACTCGCACACCCCCTTTCCACGATCTGCCTTACGTTTAACCGAACGCGCGCACACACACACTGTTGAAGGCACGTACGTTAACCCACTACATTGAGCGAACGGCCATAAAACGACACACACCGCAGCTGTATGTTGAACTTCGTAATCCAAAGTCATTCGCACGACATGCTCTACAAATGTAGTATGCAAGACTAAACAAAGTTTTACTACGAAACCGACCACTGCATAGATGTAACATTTAAAAAGGTTTGGATTAAGTCATGTTATACATTTCAGGTTTGGACTAGAGGCCAGTATCTGAATGTTCCGAAGCATCCTTCTCCCGGAGCCGTACTCAGCAGGCAAACGCGGCCCGTAGGGAACGTCTCTCACTTCTGCTGATTGCTCTTACGCTGTGACAGCGATAGCAGTCTAGAATCATGGAGCTAATATTACAGGCCCCTCACTGTACTCAGTTCTACGGTTTGTCGGTGTAGCTGATCAGAAAAACATTTGTAGCCATACTCGATTTGCTATATTTACCACACTTGCTTTTGAGTAAGGTGCCAGGAAGCTAAATGTTACAGGAAGTGCCAAGAGTAGAAGCGAGCCACAGTGGTCTCCCAACACAAGGTTACCCCTCTTCCTCTCCCCACAGAGCAGGGGTTAAAGTTGTCACTGGTTTTGTACTTGTTCTGTATGTATTTATGTTTATTTATATTTTATCAGTCGGGCAAGTTGTTCGCATGCCATTATCCACTCCACTCGGCCACATATATGTTTCCTGCCCCGTTCTGCTCCTCCCTTTAGAAGCCCTTGAGTATGGCGTTTTACATTTCTGTTTGTTAAACTGTCAACACTTCCACTGGCTGTACTAACGTGTGATTTAGCGCCGACAGAGAGGAGGGATGGAGAGTGAGAGAAAGACAACTGCATGAGATCTTGCACATTCTGCAAGTGGATTTTTTCCCCCTCCATCCCCTCGAAGAGTTGTTATGCATAGAGTATTGTGTTCTCTCCCGCCCACAATGCATTCTGTTGCCGTTCCCTCCTCCTGACAATGTTGGCATTGCTCGTTTTAATCCACGGGCATTATATTCAAAGCAGTGATACTAAGACCTGTAAGTAAACACAGGCGGTATGTGTAAAGAAATGTGAGTAGAAAACCATGTAAGTTCACGAGTCGATGTGATACCGATGACGGCTAAAGCTTCATTATAAAAGTAATGACATTGATGTAGCGTTCGGTTACTTCGGGGTGGGCGGTTCAATGCATTTTCATAAACATAACATGAATGTGAAAGTAATATACAATGGTATTAAGACCTGGGTCACAACAAATCCACATACGGCCCGGAACAGCTCCTCCAGAAGCACACTAAAAAAGTATCTACGTTTATCAGCCACCACACTTTTCCTAAACCCCCAAACGTGGATTTTAATCAGATGTACGGAAATCCCACAGGTTTAGAAATTAATTGGATTAGTGTGGAGGGCTGCCGAATTGCGTGTGAAATTTACACCTGTCACACTGTTCTCAAATCAGCCTTCGAAGCTGTAATAGTTACCTGAGGGTATAGAAACAGCATCCTCAGGACTGGAGAGACATCAGCAGAGGAGATCAACACTGCTATTGACTGTTAACTACACCATCATGGGCATCCCAGTGCACAACGGAAATACGAATTCAGCCCTGAACACATGCCTCATTGTGAATACCACAATAACAAATACCCCATTTTTTTTCCTGTTACCAGAGGATTAAATGCATTTCACATTTAAACCACTGGAATACAACAGCCCATGTACATCTGCATTGTTTTCTTCAGCTCCTCTCTCCACCCTGTTTTGCTTCAATTAACACCCCTGTTTTGCAGCTGTGATAGGGGAATGCATTTCCCCTCTCCTCAGAGAAAACAATGTCTGAGCAAGAACGTTAGCTCATTATAAAGGCTACTGTAATAATCTTTATAACGGAAAGCCCTCAGTTGGAATCTCTGCTCCACTCCAAAGCAGTGGGCTCCCTTGTCGATAACACGACAGTCAGTTCATTATTTCTTCACAAGTTAGGCATTTATTATCTATTGGACCCAACTGAAAATGCTAGGCACGTGTCAGATCCTCCAATACATCATTCAAATACACATGTATTTGGTGTCGGTTGATATGATTATGTTTGGAAATAGAGGTTAAACTGACAGAAGAGAGTGCAGGAATTCCACAAACACTTTCGTAAGACACATTTACGCCTTAGGGGCCTCGCCAAGCTGTTACTTGGATGTTAACTCATAATGTTAAATCTTCTCTTCAACTTACACTCAAAGAAATGGGCGCAAAAAAAGAAGTGATATTACCATCCATTTGATGGCAAGTTAAAAGGGGAACTACGTTATGGATATAAAAAATATAAAAAATGATGGTCAGAAATTCATGGACATTTTTTTTACATTGTACTGGTCACTAAATACATTTTTATTAAAATTTGTTTTTCATTATGTATATGGATTTATATGGATTTTAGGGGAGGGAATGTTTTCAGCTCTTTTGCTTCAAAGGTTTTCTCTGAGGAAGTATAACACTTGAATGCAAGTGGATGTGTTGCATGTGGCTATTGTGGCTTTGCAGTTTGTGATATTTAATGTTGTTAACCAAATACTGTTGAGTTGAAAACACATTTACAGTTTGCCAAGCTGTGAAAAACTCACACCCAAGGACACAAAGCTGACCAATACACAAAAAAAGGTGTGGCAAATACACTATATCACCAGCATGCGGGCAAAGAGAGACTAGTAAAAAGAAAGACTGAAACACAATCGATTGATTAACCTTGTTCAGGGAATCTAAAAGCCTTTTTGCTGAGAAGAATCAAGTCCTAATCAACTGAAACCTACAAACAGATCTTGACTGCTACTCACATACATGTCAGACTGTTGCCACTTGTAGAAGTGGTGTGGCCAAACAAGTTTCTGTGTGACGGGAAGCGCACTGAATGCCTTTAACACCCTCCTGCTTTCCCTGACCAAGTAACCCTCATTAATGAAAAACAAGTGAAGACAAGACTTACCCCTGTGGAGCGCCATCGTATCCCCACAGCAACACACATCAACGTCAACAAGCTTCTGTGAAACCCTTTTCACTTGTAATGATCAGATCCCCTTCATTAAAACTGCAACTAACCCTGTTAAACTGGAATGGACCCGCTACGGGTTATTGTGAAAAACACTTTTAATCAATACACAACAACAGCAGAGACCTTGCTAGAACCCATTCACTCCACTTAAAGAAAGCTAGTTATAAAACACATATGGCAACAGCAAAGACCCTGGTAAGACTTGTCACACTGTTCCTAATCATGGCAAAACCGGCCTGTGAATCTCCAATGACAGCTCTTAAGACCTTGTTAGGCAGAATCACCTCTTAATGATTCAATCTAGCTATGAAACAACACATGAGTACACACACAGAGTCTGTTGTATTTCTGTACTACTATATTTAACAGTTTTTTAAATACCTAATCACTTTTACTTTTTGGCTAAACATTTTTTTTTCATTTAAAGACCATTTTCAGTTCTGACCAAATGCCTGCTCCTGGATGACACTGAAGCAATTACCATGTTCATTTTAAGGCTTTCCTTTCTTTCCTTTGAATTTCAAAATGTCTATGTATCTGACAATGTCAACTGAACAAAATTATTGTAAACACCATTTTGATATTTGTCACAGTTGTGAGGATAGTTTTATATACATAATAAAACAATCAATCGAAATTGTATTATTGATGACTAATTGTTAAAAAATATGAATCATATGGTGCCAAAGAATATCCATAATAATAACATAACTGTAATTATGCATTTAAATAACTATTAGAAAATTTGAATGACTAAGAATAATGGCCATCCAAAACTGTGAGGTATTTTTGAAAATGAAATATTCACAGTGAAGCTAATTACGCAGTTATTCTTTTAGAATTCACACCCTACAAAAGCCTTTCAAAAGCATTTGCCACACTCTGCACACTACACTCTTTAGAGCTAACAACACACACACACACCCAAAGGTTGACACATGTTATATTGGCAGTCACAGTTCTGTTATCCCCCGTTATTTTGATCAGTAATGCATTTCATGTAATTGCATTTCAAAGAAAACATTGTGATTCTTTACCTTGTAGAAGTTGAACACCATTGATTACAACGCGCTAACCACATTTACAACACACTCAATTTGTCAAAGACTGCAACTGTAAGATGTTCTGGACAAGTGCATCTGCTTAATGACTCAAATGTTAACGTGAACTTCTGCACTTACGCACAGCCACTTCCCGAACAGAGCTTGGCTACTGAACATTAACATACCAGTGGATAATTCAATCTAACCCTTCCATTTTCTATTAACCTGATCATCTGTTGACTAAGAGTCGTGACTAAGTATTTTAGACATATTCATGCGGAAATGATTGTCATTCAGAAGTGTTGACTTCTCTGGTGTAGTTGAAGCAGCAGCTGTATTTTGACGATGGTGTGGAACATTAGTAAGTGTTCGATATGACCCTGTCCTGTTGATCTGCGGGTTGACTGCTATGCTGAGTCACCAAGACTATGTCAGATCAGAAGGCTATGATAGTTATGAGTCAGTACTGGATGATATGGCCCGGGTGTAAACAACCAATCACACACACACACAAAACACACAGACCCACAGTTGGTGAAGCATGTTGCTTGCAATGCCAGGATTCTGCTTTTGACATAGGGTCAGAGCCAAAATGTATGAAAAATTGATGGAATGGACACATTGGAAGAGAATGTTTGTGAATGTAAAATATCAATGAATGGTTGAATCAAAATAAGGAGATGGGGCCCCCATGTCAGTTGGACTGTACAAAGTCACTGCTTCACAATATATGTGAGGCCAGTTCGAAAAGAAATTTGGAAGGGAAGAAATATAAAAATCAGCAGTACATTTAAATGTATAATAATCAAGTATGAATAAAACATTTTGCATTATATAGCAAATGTTCAGATGTGCAGCCAGAAACCACCTTGAACCACTCCCTCGCAAAAGGACCTCTTACATGTAACTTTTCCTTCCACCTAATTCAATTCAGATATTCTATACAACTCCTTTTGTAAGAGAATTCATCTTCTTTCACCTGGGTTGATCCTACAGTCGTGTTCTTTCGCTTCATGCGTTTGATTTGGTGAGTGGGAAATCTGGGCCCGAGCTGCTACTCCTCAATCAGGGTCTGACTGTTGTTTGTCAGCCAGCCTGCCAAGAAGCTTGGCGTTAGTGTATACGTGAGACATGCTCCTGTTAACCGTGGCTGATTCACGGGGCCGCCTCCCTGGGCCCCACGGCCTCACAGCTGGGAAGTCACTGTTCTGTCAGGTGTCAGTGGGTGGGGGCAGCAGGTACTGATGAGACACCCCACACAAGTCTCGCATTTCCACAGATGCCTTATACATTCTCATTTGAAATGGACTATGGGTTATGAGATGCAGAGGCCAAGAGAAGGTGATTTTCTTTTTATTCATGTCAATATTCAAGATTTTTTTATTCAACACACGTGCAGTACACAATCTTTAACCAGAACTATTAATTTGCCTTCATTTGCTGTGTGGCTTTTTCATGCTCCATAAGACAGTCTTTGTGATGCACACCTGACCATACTATCAAGAGCACACCATCATTTTGCTATACTTTGATGCTCCACATTAAGAAAATTAGCCCACTGCACCTTTTTCTTCCATTTTGATTGAGAAACCGAAGGGTTCAATTTGCAGTGGTCTCTTTGAACCCTTCTGTCCATCACTCAAAATGTTATTTTTTGAAAAGGAAAGAAAAAGGTGCAGTGTTCTCTTATTTTTTTCCAGAGCGGCATTTCTTTCCCCATTCTCCATCGCTTTGAAGGCAAAAAAATAACTTGACTGGAGCGTGGCAGGCTCATCATATGTGGACTGTCCGGCTACAGCCAAACACTCTCTGGGTTGAGTCGGCACTCCCTCTAGTGGGGAAAAATAAAATAGCCACATGGCCGGTACATCAATTTCTCCCCCAACCTTGTGGGTCCAGGGTTTGCGAGACCCCACCACAGGTAGACATTTCTCAACTAGTTAAAGGAAATAGTGTCACTATATGCATGTATTGTGTTTAATCCACAAATATAACCCACGTCTCCATAGAAAGTCATTAGTATGATGCTTTGTGAACTTTTGTACTGTTTTTCTTTGATATTTCTATAATGTTTCTTTATATATACTCTTTTAGCTGTCATGCTAGTATTGTTTGATTGTTTGGCCTGTGCCTGTTAAGTAAGAGAATGCTTGTTATTCAAAGTAGGTCAAATAGATTAAAAAACACAATATCTTAATTCTTAAACCATAACTGATTCTGGGCTGTGGCCTTTAGGAACTTTGTATGTTATTTAAAGTATGCATGTTAGGCATAATAGGCCTACTGTGCAACTCAACCATAACAGAAACCCAAAAAGAGGGGCTTTCGTTTTAGGAATATAGGCCTAGTTTTAATACAGCTGAAAGGAATTCCTATTTTATTTCCTCAATAAAGTAATGACTGATGACAGGATTGACCATCCTACTGACCAATCAGGGCGATGTTTGTAAATCTCTTTTAAGTGTGTTTTCTGAAACCCACAGGGTTTTTCAAGGTTATTGGGGGAGTTTTTCTTTTATTATATAAAGATACATAATTATTTATTAGACAGACATTTACAATTTCACAATGAAATTCAAAAGACTGCACGTGGGTTTTAATGTTTTGAGATGTATATTAACTGTCTGCCAACCACTTTGACAATATAATTTTTTGCTTAAGAAACATTTTCTTTTGTACAACAACAATTATTTTTGTTTCTTTTTGACAATTGATTAGACAGTATGAAAATATGACAGTAAGAAAATTGTTGCCCAGACATAAACAGAGATTTAGAGAAAACACCTGCGTATCAATTTTCATGAAATTAATATTGTTTTGTCCTACAGTATCTGTAAAGTAACAGGTTTGCAGTAAGAAGTGTTCAACCGCCCTCTAGTGGCCTAAATTCAGGGCCTTACTGGCAGTCAAACATGGTCAGACTGGAAAATGGCCTGATAATAAGGCCATAGTCTCAGTTAGTGTGAATTGCAGCTATTTTTCCCCTGTGGCTACTGATGACTCTATGAAAGGCTCAATAGGGGGGCATAAGCCATTTCCTCTGCTCTAACTGTTTGATAAGCGTCTCCAAAGACCATAGCTGTGTATGCTAAAGTGCTAGACTAAGGCACAACATATTCAGGCATATAGGGACATAAATACAATTAGAAATTAACTACAGCATGATGAAAAACATACTTGAAAATAATAAAACTCAGAAAAGGGTAGTGGATTATGTCAGCAGTTTCTCGACCAATGTCTGGAAAACTAGAAGATTGGAGCTGCTTTGCAGAATCTTTGTTTCATCATTGTGTCTGTTTGTCATTTCAAAGCACATGGAGGATGGGGGGAATACTGGACACTCAACCGTGCTGAACTGCCAACTGCACATATCCAACACTGCCTTCATCCTTGGGCTCTCGCTGGCACCTCAGCCCTCTGGCTGCTCCAGACAGAAAACAATTACCAACGGGGCGGAACAACAAAACCTGGAACACACCGGCCTGTAGCGGATGGATACATATCCATGTGTGTGTCCCTGCTGCTTCAAACCAAGCCCAGCCGGATGGGCCTATACACAGATACTGACACCAGACCGCAACAGATCGCAAACTCTACACAAAGGAAGTCTCCTTGGCGATGGCCCTGATCAACACAGACGAAGGCCCAAATGTCGGAGCACTTGTTCATGTGGGTAGCGTCCCTTCTGTTTGGATGAAGCATCAGTATTAATTGCCCCTTAGTAGATACAGACATGGTTTGTTTGACAAATGGCACCCTATTCCCTATATAGTTCACTATTATAAAAAAGTAGGGTACTCTAAAGGTACGGGGTGTCATTTGGGATGCATAATGGCCTCAGCCAGTATGAACTGATGGTCTGAGTTTCAGAAAAAGCCCTATTCCTTATTTAGTGCATTACTTTAAACTAGGCCCCATGATTAACAAGAGTGCAATAGAAAAGAGAGGACCTCTGCCCAGCTCTTTGAAATACAATGTATGAACTCGTAAAGACGCTTGAGTTATAAAGCATATAGGTATGAGGAAAACAAGTTAAAAAAATGCCCAGGTAAGGACTTAGATCTGGTATCTGGATATCAAGAAAGGAGGGAAAACATTTTAATATCTTTGACAAAAGCAAGGAATTGCTTTCCCCAATATAAACAGCTAATCATTTTGTATTTCATTCATTTAAACACATTACGTTTGACCCTCAATAGCAAAATCCACGCACATGATTACTGTCTATAGTTTTAAGATTTATTTTCCTGCTTGGAGCAGTCTCATCTCTGCTGTCTCATTGCAAGTCATGGATTTTTTTTTTACAGCTGATTAAATGGATTTAATAGCAATAATAAAATTATGTTGCAACAGCATTTGCGGATATTGCAAAATGATTTCAAATTTACACCAGCTCTCAAAAGACCAGCTCTGGGCAATTAGTGATGGTGTACGTAAGCGGAAAACAAATTAAATTGGTAAAATTACTTTTTCAAAGTTGTTGCTGCTGTACTTTAAGGAAGTTCTATTTATCAACTTACCTATTTCATTATTGTCTTCACTGCTGTAATGTAAAGTGCTACCAAACCGTTTTTACAAGTGTAAGAAGGTGTTAACCTTGTGGTTAACGCTTTCGGGATTGCACCTTACACATGTAAAATAAACTTTGGTAGTACATTACAGAGAATACATTAATTAAATGTTAAGTTGATAAAAAGTTATATTATTTTCTTAACTAGGTATATATACATATGCATAATATATTATAGAACAATAATCCTTTAATATTTTACAATACTTGTCAATTGGACAATAATTTGTTTTCTTTTGACTAATTGTCTCTGTAGATTGCCTTGATTCACCTTTAAAAGCTGGTTGGTCCCTCCCAACAACTGGGACTTTTTGACAAGAGTATGGACGAACCGAAAGGCAAAGGAGGATTAAAGTGACAGCGCGCATGGACACGCCTGCCGGTGACATCCGCTGTTGGTGAGATTACATCGTGCAGTGTCGTCAGTGGCGATCCCAAATGCAGTCTGTTCTACAGTAGTTTTGACGGATAATTGCGTCTACTCTCACCTTTACTTAAAGAAACCTTTGCTTATTATTTTGCATCAAAGCAACAGAGATGTAAAGCAATTTACAATACCGCAGATTCCTCTTCATTTGATATGCAGTTACTGACATAACCAGGAGCGCTGAAGTGAGAGGTATTTCGGTATTCTAGCGACTTCTTTCTATTAAGTACATTGAAAACATTAGCTTTTATGACAGTGTTTTGTCAGTAAACTATGTACTATAGGCACAACATACGGACATTTCGGTCGTGCCAACCGGTGGTAAGGGTATTATACTAATGTGCATTAGGCTAGGCTATCATTAGACTTTCAGAGCTGTCAGTAGCATGTTCTTGAATCCCCATTCGAATAAAGAATACCTCGCAAAGGAACAGATTCAGGGTAGGCTGTTTTGTCCCATCATTGATGCTGTTAGAAGAAAATATCCTACTTATTAAATTTAGCAAACAGCATGCTATCAGCATAAGCTACATAGTATTAAGTTTAACATGTTGTTTATAGTTCATTATGTAGCTAACTACAATTATATATTATATATAGCAAAATATGGTCCCATAAGATTCTCCCCACACATCTCTAGTGATCATTAAACCGTAAAATCACCAACATATTTCTAGCCATATTTTTTACCCCGAAATTGAAATTATGTAAATAAATAAATAAAAAGAAGACTATTTGAAGCTAAATGTATGTCCATTATTTTGGGAGTTGCTATTGTTTGGCATTGGATTATCTGCAACCCTTTTGCACTTTTGAAAACGGTTTAGCTGTTTAATGTTGACACTAAGTAATCCATAACCAATCTGCGAGAAATGCCATTTGGAATGCAAATGAAGGAGTTGTGTTTCAGACTTCAACCGGTCCATTTTAGTGCCAACAGACTTCAACCGGTCAATTTTTCTGCAGAGGTGGGGGTGGGGGGGGGGGGGGGG